>CANXYA012499549.1:0-11006 GCA_948193465.1 Acalypha hispida
GTATGACTATATAGATGTGGGCCTCCACATCAAGAGGGACCCACCAATAATAATATTATATTTCTTAAGAAGTTCATTTAATACGAGCTCAAAAACATATGTAATAAGTTGCTTGAAAAAAAGAATGGGAAACTTGTGAGAAACTCTTATTTTTTTTTTACTTGAGAATTGTTCTTTTATTTTTCGAAATTGATTCTTCATTGTAATGCATATCTTCTTTTACCTCTTTCAAATTTATCATAGAAATCTATAAGTATTGATTGAGAACCACATGCACACAACTACTCTTGAAGTAAGAGAATTACAAAAATGAAAATGCCTAAATACCTAAGTAGTTACAAATTATTCTTTGAGAGGAAGCCATGTTGTTCTTAAATAACTCAACACTAAACCTTCTCCATATATTGAACTTTGAAGTTTCGTAAGTTCTCTCCAAATGATACTTTAGTAGGAGAGATAACTACCTCATTTTAGGTAAAATCCCAATATTTCCCTTTCTTGAACAAAGGCTTACATTTTCTCCAAGATATTTTTTCAATGTGCCAAATGCACAACAAACTTTGGTAGTTTTTGGAAAGACAACATGGATTGCATTCATTAATGCTAACTCTTTATTAGATACAATAACAAATGGATGACACTCAATACCAACTATGTTTTGAAACATTGTCGAAGTCGAAATATAATCATCTTTTTTTTTCTTTTTTCAAAAAAATCAAAACATGAATAGAAAAAAGTGTTGAAATTAACTAAAAAATCCCACAATGTCTAGTAATCGCATTTTGTATCTATTAATTTTATACATGCAGTCCATTACAAATATAGTTGAGTAGTTCTTTGACAATAAAATAGATGTTGGATGAGAAAATAATAAATGTGTCACATGACCATTTCAATCATGCTTCACATTATATATGAACCCACTCTTACTGAGTCCTTCCATCTGAGCTTGAATTATTGTTTGACCATTTAAATATTCTGGTAAAATCTTCGATTTTGAGTTGTACATTGTTCTGAAAAAGCTTGTGAATCAAGATTGATTTTCCTTAAAGATGAAAGAATATTATGTGTTGCTATTCTAATCTCACTCAACTCTTTCACCCGAAGAGTTTCAACAAGAAGGATAACCTAGCATATCTTTAGAAGACTCATGATCATGTGAACCATTAAAGAACAAAAGAGACCATGAGGCTCCATTTTTTCTATAATGACCTTGAACTTCAAAAGGAAAATCAATCAAATAAGAATATGTTTTTCTTTTCCTTTATTCTATATAGGTATTATGTTGATTACGATATTGACCTCCTCTATCATAACCCAAATTTTTAATAGAAACTGTTGTTAGCGTTCTGTCCTGATCGTAAATAGATCGAGAAGTGGTATACAAGATGCAAATCTTATTAACTCGACCCTCGATGTTAATAAAATTGATTGTGCAATATGCCGTTGGTGTTATCAAGAAGAGTCCCGAGGTTAAAAAATAACTGAAATACGAAACTCTCGAAGAGATGTGGAGTCGCCACTTGGTTTACTAACTGGAAAAATGCTGCGATGGTGTGGAGGATGCCACACCACACCTTCTCGAGAGATTCTTGATCCTAAATAATCACCTTGAATATGGACATTACTTGTTAGGAGATTCCTACGATGAGGTGTAGCCTCAAAACAACTAAGAAAGCATACATCTAGCCAACCATACATATATTGACCAAAATGCCCAAATAAAAGAGGAAAGCGATAAAATATGCAAATATTTACACACAAAAATAAATAATAAATAGCATGTGAAGAAGGGGGAAGAAAGAATTGGGAGCATGCATATAGAATAAGTGATTAGGGAAGCATACAAACACGTTAACAAATAAAAAAATGGTTTAGGAGGTGAGAAGTGAGTATTATACATTTAGAGCATTTATTGGGAAACATGCATAAACACATAAAATAATTAATAATAAAGAACAAGAAAGATTAGATGAGGGGAGTGTCGCCCCATGATTTCCTCTCCAGCTTCTTTTTGTGCTAGGTTTGGGCAATTTCTCTTTTGGACTCCTTGATTTGATGTTAATTCTTTATTTCTAGGGGTTTTATTGATTTTAGGAGTCGCCACCAATCATATGAGTGAGATTCAAACACTTAATTGCACTGGTCGTTTATTTGGGTTCGGGAGACGGTTACGTATACGGAAGAAATTAATCACCCTATCACGCCCAAAATTGGTACTTGAATTGATTGTGTTTCGTCTATATTTTATTTGAATGAGTATTCTCATTTATGTTTGTTCTTGTATTTTCTTGTGAGTATCCTCACATAAAATGTAAACTGTTATTTTATTTTGGGAAAAGTACATATTAGTACCCTGTGATTTCATTCCGCGACAGATAAAGGTATGTGGTTTTTTCTTGACAAATAAATACCTGTGGTTTCATTCCGTTAACATATCAGGGTATCCGTAAAAAATTCTGTTAAAAAATTACCATTTGAGTCCTTCAACTTGTATGCTAGACTCAAAATGGCTCAATTTGAACTTTTTTTTCTAATAACCCAAAAACTTTCAAATTTTTTTCTTTTTCTTATATTTTTATAATAAATATAAAATAAACTAAATAATAATCATAATTCTCCAAATCAATATGTTATTTGTTATTACATGAATTAAAGTATTTTTTAAAATTTAAAATTTTTATGAAAATTTTCACTAAAAAATTATGATTCTCCAAATTAAAGTGTTAATTTTTTTATTAAATAAATTAAGATTAATTTTTAACTAAATTAATTTTAAATTGAAAAAAATTAAAATTGAAAATTATTATTAAGAATGGAAAGATTTATTTATTGTATATTAGGTGCATGTACTAGCATGTATGTAATTTAATTGTATATACAAAAATAATTTTTAATATGTTCTAAAAACTATGTCGGGATATTTCATTAGCCACCAGAATATTCCCGCAAGTCACCAATTCCTTTCGGCTAGTGACTGGAATATTCTATCAGTCCCTACTATTCGACGATCGGTCAAAATATTAATGTAATTGACAAGGCTAATAAATTTAACCGATCGAATTAAACTGATTTTTTTATTGGTTTGGATAACTATTTAAATAAGTCATAATTCGATAGGAGTTTATAAAAACGTTTTGGTTATCAGTTTATCGATTTAACCGAAAATATAATAAATATTACAGTTTATATTTTTAATTTAAATTTTTATATATTTATACCTTAAAATCAAAAATATGTTTTTTTTATAGGTAATAGACCAGTGGAGTATCCTACACCCGGTCGACTCTCTCTCGATGGGTTGGGACTCGAACTCGAGAACTCTTGTGAGTGCAATGTTTAGTACTAGTAGATTTACCACTAGGCCAATACCCCATTGGTAAATCAAAAATATTTTAGTTGTTTATTTATTTAAAATAAATAATCTATAATTTATTATTTTATTATATATTTAATTAAATAAAAAAATAATCATTTAAATGCATATATTTGTTTTAAAATTTTAAAATAACTAATATATGTTTGATTTTAAGATATAAATCAATAAAAATTAAATTAAATTAAAATCTAAATAAAAAATAAAAACCGTAATATTTATTATATTTAAGGTTAAATCGGTTAACCGATAACTGAAATTTTAAAAAAATGCCTACCGAATTGCAACCAATTCAAATAGTTAACCAAATTGAGAATATAATCAGTTAGATTCGGTCGATTAAATCGATATTCTGTGAAATTTATCAATCCTATCGGTTACATGAATATTTTGGTCAATCGCGGAAAATTAGTGACATGTTAGAAAATTCTGGTTGCCGATCAAAAGGAATTGGTAATCGGCTAGAATATTCTGGTGGCTAATGGAATATCCAACATGCTATTTTAAAAAATATATTTATTTTTTTTATTAGTGTGAGTATCCTCACTCGGGTATAAATTATTAAATTTAGTGAATATTTCCACTAAAAATATTATTTATTTATTATGTTTATACTCGTGAGTATCCTCACTTGGACGTTCAATTTTATTAAATTTAGGGAGTATCCCCACTAAATATTATTTCTTTGTTATATTTATCCTTGTGAGTATCCTCACACGAATAAAATTTTTTATTATAATTTAGCGAGTATCCTCACTAAATATTATTTATTTTATTGCATATATCCTCGTGTGTATTCTAATTTGAATGTTAATTTTTGTTTTATTTAGTGTCTTATTATATTTAGCAAGTATCCTCACCAAATACGTAACCTCAATAAATAATTAAAATTAAAAAAATATGGACTTACTATCAAAAAAATATAGACTTGAGTTAGAAACTTGACTTCTAACGCCTATGTACTCGCTTGACGAGATCAAAGTACATGTAGTTCGAATTGAATATTAAAATGTTGAGAAGGCGGACTTGAGCCATATACTTGATTTCTGACTCCTACGTACTCGCTTGATGAGATCAAAGTCCACGTAGTTTGATTGTTTGTTTTAAAAAGTTGAGAAGACGGACTTGAGCCAGAAACTTGATTTCTGAAGCCTATGTACTCACTTGACGATATCAAAGTCCACGTAGTTTGATTTTATGTTTTATAAAATTTTTAATTTTTTTATTAAAATAATGATGAAAATTAGACAAATTACCTACATACCTTGGACAATCTTAAAAGGAAAGAAAGTGAACTGTTCAAAGTAAAAGGGAGTGAACTATTCAAAGTAAAAGGGCATGTATATATATTGGCCAATGAACTTTACCAGATTGAGATTCCATTCTCATTTCGTCAGTTATGCTTCTTCAATTATTCATTTCACTTTAAAGAGAGAAAAGCCAAGTTTTCAATTCTTATTCCTAATGCTTCTAACTTAGAAATTGGCTTGAAAATTGAAGAACCCATGTGTAATGCAACTTGGTCTTCTAACTGACATTTCAATTCACCGATTTCAACTTTTTAATTAACTTACTTATTCTATGGTTTCATTTGTGTAGGTCATGATTTTTGAGTAAATCGGGCGATAAGCGCTCAACTGTATGTATTGGCTTCAATTCTCAAATGGGTATTTATTATTAATGATACTAGGAAAAGAAAGAGATGATGGAAAAGGGGGAGAATGCAACAGAGAAGAGCAATCAAGAGATGAAGAAATAAAAAAAGAGGCAAGGAGATATTTTTCATTAATTTGCTAGCTGGCCCAAAATGATGCATCCCTTGCATATAAAGGCAAAAGTAAAATACAGAGGTAACAGGCTCTGCAATATGCCAACTCTAAAAACAAACAAAATTGTAAAATAACCATTAATCCCCCTTAACTCTACTAACTATTATTCCATGTATCAATACTCCCTCCTTGAGAAGAAATCTTGTCCTCAAGAGTTAGATTAGGAAATCTAAGCTGCCAGTCATTATAAAATTCCCAAGTGTCATCATCAACAGAAGCATTATTCCATTGAATGAGGACTTGAGTAGCAGTTATATTAGCCCTCTTCACCATTCTATGAGCTAGAATTGCCTGAGGATAAAAGGCAACACCAACTGGAGGAAGTTGGAAGGAGAGGATGAACTTGCTTACTAGAAGGAAGATATCTTCTGAGCTGGGAAACATGAAAAGTGTTGTGGATGGTAGCTAAAGAAGGAAGTTCTAGCCTATAGGCTACTTGGCGGATACGATCTAGTACCTTAAATGGACCATAAAAAAATGGCTGAGAGCTTGTGGTTAGATCTTTTTTGCACTGATTGTTGCCTATAAGGGCGCCTCAATAAAAAACAATAGTGTTAGGAAGCCCGTGAAGCTTGTATACATGGTTTAAATAGGCTTGAGCAACTAGTTGAGCAGTGTAAGGATGCTTAAGAGACATAAAATGAGCATACTTACTGAGTCTATCTACCACTACAAAAATAGAACCCTTTCCCAAAGACAACGGCCAGCCATCAATGAAAATCCATTGTAACATCAGTCCATATTCCTTCCGGGATTAGTAGAGGCTGCAACAAGCCAGGAGAAGAAACTAATTCATGTTTACACTATTGACAAATAAGACAAACCCTAATATAGTTACGAACATCTTTCTCTAGCCCCTACCAATAGAACATTATGCTCAATTTCTTTGTAGTAACCAACACGCCAGAGCGACCTGCAACTGTTGAATCATGGAAGTCTTTAATTAATTGAATTTTAAGAGCATGATCATTTCCCAACACCAATCTTCCCTTCCATAATAAAAGATTATCATGCAATGTATAAAAAGATGACATCGATGGATCTTGCTTCAATTTTTATAGAGGGGGTTGTAGAATCGGATCATGCTCCCAACTATCTCTTATCTTGTCCAATAAATTAAAGTGAATTGAAGAATCTGAAAGAGCAAGTAATTCAGCAGATTTCACCCTAGACAATGCATCAGCGGCAATATTCTCCTTACCCTTTTTGTAACAAATTTGAAATCGAAATGCCATAAGCTTAGCCAACCATTTAGATTGACCTTGAGTAGTTTTTCACTGCTCCACCAAATATTTCAAACTCTGGTGATCAGTGTTGACTACAAAAGGCTTCTCTTTGAGATAATGCTGCCACTTGGTTACTCCAAAGACCAAGGCCAATAGCTCCTTATCATAAATGGATAAAACTTGATTCTTAGGAGAAAGTGTCTTGCTAATGTAAGTAATTGGATGCCCATGTTGCATCAAGACAGCTCCTATTCCATCTGTTGAAGCATCTGTTTCGACCACAAATGGTTTTAAAAAATTAGGCAAAGGCAAAACAGGAGCAGAAGTCATTGCTTCCTTTAGTGCATTAAAGGCATACTCAGCATTATCATTCCAATAAAACTTATCTTTCTTTAATAAATCTGTTAAGGGTCTTACAATGCTTCCAAATCTCTTGACAAACCTTTTATAGTAACCACAAAGACCAAGAAAGCCTCGGAGCTGCTTAATTGTGGAAAGAACGGGCCAATTTTTCATAGAAATAACCTTTTGTTGATCAGTTGAAACTCCACTGCCAAAAATTATTTGTCCCAAATACTCAATGCTAGTACCTCCAAATATGCATTTAGACCTTTTAGCAAAAAGCGCATGAGACCTCAAAAGGGTTTAGGTGTTGTTTATGGGTGTCGATATCAGGGATATATACTAGAATGTCATCAAAGAAAACTAGGACAAATTTTCTAAGGTAAGGTTTAAAAATGGAGTTCATTAAGGCTTGAAAAGTGGATGGTGCATTGGTGAGGCCAAATGGCATTACTCTAAATTCATAGTGTCCTTCATGGGTTTTAAAGGTTGTTTTAGAAATGTCTGATGGGTTGATAAATATTTGATAAAAACCTGATCGAAGGTCAATTTTAGAGAAGATCATAGCTCCATGGAGTTCATCTAGAAGTTCTTCAATGATGGGTATTGGAAATTTATCTTTAATAGTGTTTTGGTTTAGTTCCCTATAATCGACACACATTCTCCATGTACCATATTTCTTTTTTACTAATATTACAGGTGAACAGAAAGGGCTGGTATTGTTTTGTATGATTCCTATAGCTAAAAGCTCATCAATCATCTTCTTCAACACATCTTTTTGAGCTACCAAATGTCTATGCAGACTAATATCTGATAGTTTTGGTCTCACCTAGAAGTTTAATTTTATGATTAAACTCTCTGTTTGGTGGAAATCCAATGGGCATAGAGAATACATCATGAAATTACTCTAAAAAAGGAGTTAGTAGTTGAAGGTGTACCTCATTCGTAGCAGCATTTTCTTTAGCCTTGTTAATCTCAGCACCCTCAATGGTCAGTTGATATAATTACACCATAGCATGAGACTCTTTAGGCATCTTTTGTAGCATCCTCATCATTTTAACTTATGTTATCATCTTTACTTCACTACGTGGCAGCCCTTTCAGCTCTAATAAGCGTTCCCACACTTGGAACTTCATGGTTAACTTAGCAAAATTATGTACAATATCTCCCAATGTAGATAACCAGTGCACACCTAAAACCATTTTGTAGCTCCCAAGGGAATGATATACACATCAGCAAGAAATGTAACATCATCAAACTTTCATTCAAAATTCTTGCACACAGCACTACAGATAATATCCTCATCCACTACTTCAATCGCTATTGGAGTTATAAGAGTAAACTTACAACCCATCGCTTTAGCAATTTTGATGTCTAAGAAATTATGGGTACTTCCAGTATCAATCAAAATATGAAGTTGTTGCTTTTTGTGCCACCCTAAAACTCTCATGGTTTGAGTTCTATTCTTCAAGTCTTTTCTAATCAAGGCAAAAACAGAAACTTGTGGTGAATCAGTACCCGTTGTCAAGTTCACTTTAGCAACATCTGTATTCTGAGTACTATCAATTTCTTCAGTCACCTCTTGAATAGTAATCATGTGCAGCTTCTTGTTTTGACACTTATGGCCAGAGAAGAACTTCTCATCGCACCAAAAACATAACCCTTTACTCCTTTTTTTCATCAAGCTCAGCATCACTCAATTTCAAGGGAATGTTTAGTTTTGAAGTGAATGGTTTCTTAAGTGCAGGTAAGGCTAGAATAGAGTTGGTCTGAGATGGGTTTTGAGTGTTGAGTTTAAGAGTTTGCTGGCTAATCGATGTAGAAAAGATGCCTTTCTTGGTTAAGGTAACAAGTGAGTAATTGTTGGTTTTGTTTTGTATAAGATTTGACATAATTTTTGTAATACTCAACTGTGTTTTGTAGGTTCAGGTCTTGAATTCTTGCAATAGAGTAGGCTTGATGTAGAGTTTGAGGATTAAAAATTCTCACTAACCCTTGTAACTCAACCTTAAGCCCACTGATTATGCAACTAATGTTATACCGTTCATTCAAAGACACACGAGTTAAGGCCTTATCAGAACTATGAAAATAATCCTCCAATGTACCAGTTTGTTTAAGGCTCATGAGATCAACCATTGGATCATCAAAAACTTGAGAGCCAAACCTCTTATGTAATGCCTTGACATACTCCTCCTAAGTGGATATTTCTCTAGTCATTCTCCCCTTCATGAACATTTGGTGCCACTGTAAAGCTCGACCTTCTAAGTGTATAGAAAAAATTTTCACCTTCATTAATAGAGGAGTTTCATCCACATCAAAGAACTGCTCCACCTTATATAACCATCCCAATAAATCATCACCCTCAAATTTAGGGAATTCAACTCTCGAATACCTTGTGTGCATTTGGTAAGTTGGATTATTTTGAGAATTATAATTGTTACCTGACCCAGGACTTCTAAGGAGATTAGATATTTCATGCATTAATTGATTGCTTTTTAATAAGTGACCAGCATATTCTTCAATTCGACAATAAACTCATCTATCTTCTTAGAGTATTCCATAAAGAGATTAGAATTTTCAGCAACTAGAGTTTTAATATACTTTTTCAGGTTCTCTTCAACCTTCTTAATATCTTGGGATCTAGTATTTTCAGGCATGGTTGAGACAATCCACAGGTGCAAGGAAGGATTGCTCTGCTATCACTGATACTAGGAAAAGAAAGAGATGATGGAAAAGGGGGAGAATGCAACAGAGAAGAGCAATGAATAGATAAAGGAAGAAAAAATGAGGCAAGGAGATATTTTTCATTAATTTTCTAGCTGGCCCAAAATGATACATCCCTTGCATATAAAGGCAAAAGTGAAATATTGAGGTAACAGACTCTGCAATATGCCAACTCTACAAACAGACAATTGTAAAATAACCATTAACCCCCCTTAACACTACTAACTACTATTCTATGTACTCCCTCCATTCCTTTTAAATGACGTTTTGGGATTTTTCACACTTATTAAGAAAACAATTAGTATACTTATTAGCGATGCTGAAAAAATAAAATTAGTACAATAAATATGAGACATATCAATAGTAATTGGTTGAGTTTATGAGAGAGTGATAGTTATTGGTTAAGTAAAATTGATAAATAAAATATAGTGATAAAATTGAGAAAAAAACAATAAATATTTTCTTGAAATGTGAAAGTGTCAAATAATTAGAAATAAAATTTTGAGTCAAAGAATGACATTTAAAAAGAAATAAAGGGAGTATCAATTAAGCTTTTAGCTTATTGTCACTTCTGAACTTCTTATGCTATGAGCAATTTTCTACATTTCCTTTGATTCTTCGCGTTTAATTCTAGGTAGAGTCAATTAAATGCATTCTTTGTTTATTCTTGGTTGTTGTTTATGATTTTCATCAAGAGAACGCACAACCTTGTGACTTTTGAGGGCAAACAGTATTGGATGTTCAAAAATGGATGCAACATCTATTCCTGAGTTGTTTTTAGCTACTGTTATATATTAAGGATGCCTGGGTGATTAATTATGGCCTAATTGTCTATTGGAAAGGTTAATATGCTCAGATCCTCTACTTTGTGTAATATATATTATTCTAGGCTCTGTTTATTCTTTTCTATCTTGGTTTTGCCACAAATGAGCTGAGGTGAATGTGCATGCTCTGTCTCGATGCCTACTTATGTATAGAACTATTCAGGTTAATTTCACGTGTGTTGTTGCCAGTTTTTATAAAAAATTATGTACAATTTTGTTGATTTTATGGTCACCTTATTTTACTAGATTTGACTCAACTAACTAGTTATCAAGCGAAAAACTTATCATTCTATTTTAATTACTTGGTTAAAAAAAATGTTAAATGAGTGCTAAAGTTTCGCGCTATATGCTGGTGTCAATAAGAATAGCTTTTGGAAAATTTATTTAAAAGTCAATTTCATATTTCTTCATGTTATGAGGGAGTATCCTCCCTTATTCGATGTTTAGGTAGACTGCCACCATTTGGAATAAAAATCAAGGAGTATCCGCCCTTATTTTCATTTTTTTTGCAGTAACCTCCTTCATGAGCATTATGTATTAAAATTATTTCCATTTGTGCTAAAAGCAGAAAACTAGGCTCGCATCTTAATTTTTGTATGTGTTAATTTTTGTATGTGTTAATTTCCTATGTGGATGGTTGAATAAATACTTGATGTAGATGGAGGGCTAATGGAACCAAGTAATA
>CANXYA012522041.1:0-12023 GCA_948193465.1 Acalypha hispida
AAGCTCCAAGGCGACGAGACAGCCTCTCCAGCACCGGCTTCAGATGGTAGGGCTTCAAGAAAATTGCATCATGATCGATGGAATCATGGATGCGGCTTTGTGTTTCATGGGTGCGGGTGGTGTGGGTCACCGGTATGTGGTAGCCGGTGGTGTTTGTTTTGTGTTTGGGGAAGGGGTGGCGGCTAGGGTTGATGGGTAGGGGAGAGGTTTCCATATTTTTTTTCCTTTTAGCACGAGTTAGAGAACTTATATGACTTTTTCCATTATTTATCTCCAAAATTGTAGAATTCTTTTTAAAAAGTTTAGAGAAATGCAATCATACAAAATATTTAACTAACAAAATATTTTAATTGTTATTGATAAGAGAAATTTTACTTAACAATTTGATGTAAAATATATCGATTTGGAGTATAAAAACAAAAATGAGTAGATGAAAATTTTTAAGAAAATTTAATATACATGCAAATTTTATCTTTTTAATAATTTTTAGAATTTCGTATTAGAATTAATCACCAAGTGTTTGTGTTACGGAGATTTCTCTTCTCTGCTTCTATCATATAAATTCTAATATCCATTGTTAGATTTCAAGTATAATTTCAGATATCCTGTTACTTTTGATTAATTTTTAGTAAAAATCTTTGTACTAAATCCATTTATATTTCATAGAAACTAATATAAAAATGTTGTATGAAGAGAATTACCAATATAAAGTTTTTCTTCAAATTTAATGGATGATGTTATTTATTTCACAATTTTAAAATTTTTTGTAATATTTTATTATCTTAATTGAATTTACGAATTTGAACTTGATGATTTTTTTTAAAAAAAACATTTATCCTATGAGAAAAGTAAATACTCCAATATTTTAATTATTATTTTTACAATATTTCTATTTACAAATCACTATGCGTTGGGCAATTCTAATTATTAATGAACAATGGGCTTGCCTTGAATAAATAAATCATGTCGAATTTGGCAAAGTATACTCACATTATATATGTCATATGTGTAACAAGAAAGTAATTCTATGATAACTCCAACACTTGGTGCCATAGAACTTTAAATAAATTATGGGTTCATTTTAAGTAAAATATTTATAAAAATACCGTTTTTCTAAAATATTTACAAAAATAACGGTATTAATTTTAAATTAACATAAAATTAACATAAAATCAACATGAAATTAACATAAAAAATAATTATATCAAACTTAACATAAAAAATTAACATAAAATCAACATGAAATTCAATATATATCACGTCTATCAGAGGTATTTTTGAAAGTCATAAAAATATAACGGTATTTTTATAATTTTTTTTTGTAAAAAATGGTATTTTGTGTGGTTACCACATAAATTATTTGTTCAAAGTAAAAATCAATGAAAGTTTATTTATGTTTAATTTTGTTCCACCAATCAACACCATATTAAATAACGAGTTTATGTAAAAAATTTCATAAAATATTACCAAAAATAAAATATTTTAATACGTTCAGTATGGTATATATATATATATATAATTACAATGTACACCATGCTACCATTTCATTACATTGACGGAATATGGAGATGGAAGAAGGTGGCGCAACTTTAAATTTTTATAAGAATATTTTTAATTTTTTTTATGATATTCTTGATTTTTTAATATGTCTTACCATAAAACTTCCTCAACAATTTATTTTATTAATAAGTCTTAGAGGCTTATGAAAAAAGAATATATCAAAAAAGTTATTTGGAGTTAAAATATGAAATTCCTTTTCATAATTTTATGCAGCAAACACCTAACAATATTTTTAAAATGAGATGGTGGCAGATTATATGACAATTTTTAAACTTAATAGGCCGGATGATTTAGTATTAAAATTTTTATATTATAAAAATTAATATATCAAAGTATTTTAATTCTTAATTTTTATTGTATAATAATTAAATATCCTCCAATATTTCAATTATTTTTTTTATATTATAAGTTGTAATCACCTGCATTTTATACTCTCTTTTCCACGGAAGCCTTCTAACAGTTAGGGCTTTTTTAAGATTAAATTTTAAGTTATAGTACCATTCTCTTATATATCAATTATTCATAAAAGCTGAGAAAGTTTTCAATTTATAAATCATGCAAATTTTTCGATATAAAATATACATAAAAAAAGCATGACAAAAGTGTAACATGAAATTAGATAGCTTTATATTTACATTAGCAATATAAATTGTTGAATCATGCTGTTAAAAAAAATTATCTTAAAAGATTGACAATAAAAAAATATTTTTTTATTAAAACAAATATTTTACTACAATAATAAATTTATACTTTTTTTACAATAATAGTTTTTGTTGGTACATTTATAATTAAAAGTTTTAAAAACTTTGATGCTAATAATTCTAATATTTTTTTTGTAGTATACATGTATCAAGTGACAAGTGCAACTATATAGTCAATGACTCAATGGGTTATTAGTTTATAAATAATATTTTTTAAAAAATGTTCACTTTAAATAAAGATGATTAAAAAAAAAAGAAGATAATATCAAAATTTGAAAGTCTCTTTGATTTTTTTTTTATCATGTAGTTTCTTCAAAATAATTTTTAATACAAGAATTTTATTAGTAAAATAATAAATGGTTAAGAATATTAAAGTAAAAATAATTTCTTAAAATTATTGTAAACATAAAAAAAAAACAAATTAACACGTAAGGTAATTTGATATTAAAATTAATTATGTGGGAAAATAAATCAAGCGTTTTGAAAATTTCTTTTTTATCAAATGAAATTAATAAGAGATTTATTAAAATGTTCATTCTTTAGCCTAAAGAAAACAAAGGTAAAAATCTCAATTGCCCATGACAACAATTTTTTTTTCTTTTTTTTTTCAAGTCAGACAATTTTTCTACAAAATTTCAATTGGCCAATTAATTTATTTTAAATTTGTCTTTTATTTTAACACTTTTGATTTAAATTAACACTAATAAATTAGAATCTGAACTCATACACGAAACATTATTTTTATTTTTCAAAACTCATCGATACTAATATTTTTTTTAATAAATATAATGATTAACAAGTACCAAAATTTTCGAGTTAAGAGAAAAAATAATAAAATATATCGAATAAAAATAAAATCTTAAATCCGCATCTAAATTGTAATGAAGTGAGTATATCATATCCCGTTTTGATCATATTACATTTCCATGCAATTGCTGGGGCAACTCTGCGCATTTTCAAATGTGCCTTAATAATAAAAAACAAATCTCCCAAACAATTTATATTTGTTACTGTGAAATTGATATGGACTAGAATTTTTTTTTTTTTACATCTATTACTGTTTTTTATTTTATTTCTACTTTCAAGAAAGAAGTCAGGTCTGTAAAATTTTGATAACGAATTTTGTATGAAATCTTTTGTAAGACTAAAATAGAACTTATAAAAGAGGCAAGTCTAGATATTCATCATAGTCGCTACCATATTTTATTGTTTGTTTAAAAAATCCAATTTCATTGATGTCATGGAGAATTTTCTAATATGTATTCATTAAAATTATTTCAAATATTTATATAATTTGAAATTGATTTTATATTCACATGTAAAACATATGAATTCATTTTGAAATTAATGATAAATGAAACTTATTTATAAATAACTCAACATATTATTATCAAAAAGAAAAAATTATATTTATATTTTGTCAAACAATAGTTCTTAATTTTTGGATCTATGTAAAAAAAAATCACAGATTACATGAGAATGGGATAATAAAGAAAACTAAAATTTATACAATGCATCATAATAAAATTAAAATGTTTAATTTTAGTATATACAATGAGCAAAGAGTACAAATGTGTCAATTATCATCATTTTTTAACCAAATAATAAGATAAAAACAGTCTTTCAACAAGAAATAAATTGATAAATTACATTTATTATATGGTTATTCAATCAAATACTTTTTGTTATCTAATTATAAATTTTGTTTTTTAAAAAAAAAAATATGAAAATGAAGTGTTAAAAATTGCAACAATTTCGTTATAAAGAGGTGAAAATTTATAATGCAATTGAAAATGTAATACTTTTTTAAGAAATTCAATTAAAAGCTTATGAAAAAAATAATTAAAGTTATGCTTAAATTTTAAATATGATCAAGTATTAAAACAAGGAAATCCATATTACCATAACTATTTTCATTAAAACCACAATAAAACATATGGTAATAACCGATATGTTCATATATGTAAGTGCTAGTTTAGCTGTGACTCAAATGAAAATAGTTATAGAAATATAATTTCTCTAAAACAAATAATTATTATCGGTCTTTCTTATTCTCCTAATTAATTATTAGATTATATTTTAACAAATGCTAAAATTCTATATCAAATATCTAGAAAGTAGCAATAACCAAACAATTAATTGGTATTTTATATTAAAAATCAATTTAAAAACCATAATTGGAGCTGGCTACAATAAAAAAATAGGAATAAAAATGAGAAGAAAGAAGTTGAAATGAAATTATGGTGACCCAAGAAAATGATAGAATGGCAACAATATTTATATTAGAAAAATTCTTACAAATTTGCCATGTTAAAAGCCAAGTTAAACCAAAATTTGCCAACTTGCAGGTTACTTAAAAATAAATTTCCAAAAGGTTAGCATATTTTGGTCAGGAATATCTAATGCAATGGATTTTGGAGTCAAATTACAATTCAGTCCCTAAACTTGACACAAGGTACGATATCGACTCAATCAAATTTATTTCTATAATCATACCATTAATTAACTAAAATCAACATATTTTCTTTTGAATTTAGTTGTTTTTCTATTAAATATTCACTCGTTTTATAGATAACACCAATTAAAATTCATAATATTACAAGAAATTTTTTAAAGTTTTGGTTGCTTACATTATTTTTCATTTTTTAAAATTTCTTATCTTTTGTTTGTTTTGCATAAATAAATAAAATTTAATATTTAATATAAATTTGAAATTCAAACAAAAAATTATTTTTTATTTTTGGGAAAATTACTTATAATTGAAAAAAAAATAATTTACAATGGAGGAAAAAACTTAACTGTCAATTTTTTTAATTATTTTTTTTTTTAAATTTTGCAATGAAGCCACACTATAACAAACTTTGAAGTGTAAAATGAATGTTTAAAGTTTTATTTAGACTAATTAGTCCTTTCTTTGTCCAAATTTAAGTATTTATTTGATACTTAAACTCTTTCTTTTTAAGGAAGTCAAACTCTAATTTATCCTTATCTGATATTTTGAGTCAAATTTAACTACTTGGGGGATCTTCTTTCAATAATTGTCATACCGTAGAATTCAACTATACTCAACTATATTAATTATTAACTTTCATATCATAAAAATTAATTATACTCCAATATTTCATAATTATTTTATATTTTTCATGGTTATTTTTTTATATTATTTAACCTATCTCGATTTTTAGGAAAAAAATATTCTTTTTTAAATCGAACTTTCATGAAATTTGTGAATTAATAAATAATGCAATTATTGAAAATTAAATACAAAAATAGAGAGTGTATTGTAATACAATTTCCATGAATAACACTCAGTTCACATAAAATACTTGTTCAAAATAATTAGCATAAAAGTTATTTATAAAGTATGAAATAGACATGAGAAACATACTGCCTACATTTTACTTTCAAAATTCATATTTATTTTCCGTTCAAGAAGATTGATTTCATATTTTTAATTTTTTTCTATTTTCATTCTTAATCAATACTTACAAATTCAAAGTTTTATTTGATTATTTGAGTTTTAAGAAAAATAACTCAGCTAAGGTGAAAATATTAAATATTAATTTATTAATGTATCAATTAATAAAGACGGATTAAAAACAAAATTGTCAAAATATATTTATTATTTATTAAATGTGTCAAAATAAGAGACCTATCCTAATTTTAGAAAAGTATATAAAAGGAAAAATAATGTTTCTGCATACGGATTATATGTATAAAGCGCGAGGAAGGTTATTTCTTAGGCGGATTATCGAATCGTTACAATGTTTTGTTAGACTTGAGAAGAGCTTATATATTCATGAATTTAATTATTTAAAGCAACTGATTAAATCTATTATTTACGGCTTCTTATAGATTGTTGCTATACGAAATATTTAAACAATGAAGGTTCATTTAATAATAACTTTTTAAAATTTTAAATACTTAATATTTTCGTTTTTGTGTAGTTAGTTTCATAACAAAATATAAATTCATTTCACTTTCTAGAAATTTCTACCCAAAAAAACTCTTCTATATTAAAATCGCTATTAATGATTAAACAATATTTTTATGATAAAAATGAAAAAAAAAAAAGAACAACTACACATGAAAAGTTATTAAACTCATTGTCGAATCCAAGCAAGGGTGTCAACAAACCAACTATAACCGAAAATCAAATCGAAATCGAACTGAATTAGTCAAATCAAAAAACTTTTAAACATAGTTTGGTTAATTTGGTTTGGTTTTAATATTTTAAAAACCGAACAGACCGAAATAACCGAACAAAAAGTCAATTTTTTTATCATAAATATATAAATTATATAAATATTATTGTAATTTTAATAAATCTATATACAAATAGTATGCTATATGTTATATATATACACACATTTAATATAAAACAATGTATAAAATATTAAAAAAATACGTATAATTGAAGAAAATAGTCATATTTTTTTTAAAAAATTATTTAATAAATAAAAAAATAATAAACATATTTAACAGAAAACCAACCGAAACCGACCAAAATTTTCATGAACCAAACCGAAATTGATAAAAAATCGAACTGTTTGAAATTGTATTTAACCAAACCGACCGATTCACACCCCAAATCAAAGTAAATATTAATTTGTATAAAATATTAACAAGAAACTATGTGATACAATGATAGTTATAAATGGAAAAATGACTAATTTGCATGGGTTATCCGTAAACTATAGCTAAATTACCGCCATGGTTTTTGAACTTTAATTTTTTCACCAAATGTCCATGAACTTTAATTTACTTACCACCATAGTCCTGTACCGAGTTAGCAGGTAAAAATACTGACGTGTCACTTTTTTTTTTAATTTTTTTTTCCAACCCCTTCCCTTAATACCCTTCTTCTCCTTCAAAGAGACCGATAATGAACAAGCACGAAAGCAAAATAATGGAGAGCAAAGAGACCGATAATGAACAGAGCAAGGAAGGAGACCAAAATACTGGAGAGTAAAAATTTATGTACTCCATTCATAAAACCATGTTAAATCAAATTCTCTTTCCAACCAAAAATAAAAATGAAACTTTGTTCAAACAATTTATTTTCTAAAGAATTTATATTCATTTTTTGACTGTTTTACATTAGTAAATTCATTATACAAAAAAGAATGAAACATTAGATCTGATCTAAATAATAATTAAAAAAGAATGCTACTTTTTCATGAGAGATTGAGCTTCTTTATCAGTAAGTTGAAGTCCAATTCTATCTGACAGCTGAGAATCAATACATCAAATCAATCAAAAACTTGATAATAGAGCAGTTGTACTCAAAGTTATGGGTAAGAAGAGAAATGTGAACCTGATGAGAACGGTGGTTGCCGGCGTCGGAAGAAGGGGTGGCCGGAGATTGAGACGGAGGAGCTTCTGTCCATGTTAGTAGATCGGAAGTTGAAGTGTGTGGCTTTTTGTCCATGTTAGTAGATCGGAAATTGAAGTGCGTGGCTTTCTTACTAGAGATTGATACGGAAGATCTAAATGAGATTGAATGGGTTATTATTTTTGTGTTCAATTTTCCTCGATTTAATTTTAATTTCCCTCGATTATTTTTGTGTTCAATTTCCCTCGATTTATCTTACGCCGTTTCAGTTTGATAGTATCGAAGAAGAAGAAGAAGAAGGAGGAGGATATTATGGGAAAGGGAAAGACAATTTTTTAAAAAAAAAAACAGTGACACGTCAGCATTTTTATCTGCTAATCCGGTACATGGATTATGGTGGTAGATAAATCAAAATTCATAGATATTTAGTGAAAAAATTGAAGTTTAAGGACTATGGCGGTAACTTAGTTATAGTTCAGGGATAACCCGTATAAATTAGCCGTGAAAAATGATTTAAAGTGTATGATACATCACAAAAAGAAAAGTGGTGATATCGTCAGATCTAATATTATAGAAATATATCATAAATTTTTAAAATGACAAAAAAAAAATTTATTAAAAAATAACATTATCTAATTTATCTTCTCTAATATAGAATAAAAGCAATCAATAAAGAAATCAATTTGTTTGAAGATTAAAAGAAATCACTTGAAAAAAAAAACCCGCATTGTAATATATCATCCCATACAAATATTTTCAAGTTTATATTCCAATTTGAGAGACTAAAATTCTTCAAAATTGTATGTTGTTCAATAACTAAAATGAAGATAAAAAAAAATGGAAAATTTATAGTTAGTATTCCTCATTCAAATCCTAAGCACTATCCAATAGTGCAAATAACCAACAAATACACTTTCTTATTCCTTATTAATTATTCAATGAAAACAGTATTAAACCGAACCTGAATAAAAAATATTAAACTTCAAATAAATTTGTTTCAAAGACATCATTTCTTTTCAAACGTATAATTCATACTACCTTAACCATTATAAAATTAATAAAATTATTGTTATTATTATTATTGAAAATTCGTGGTAATAATGGCGGTGCAGTTAAATTTTCGGTAAAAAAATAGGTGCGCTGGAAACTTTGCAACAAAGAAAAGGATAATAAGCATAATTTTTTCACATTGAAAATATTTGCACAAGTCCATATCAATATCAAATCTGTCTATATCGCCATCCTCACATAAATAAATCACAACTTTCCAAATTTAGTATAGTTTCAGTAGTTAAATAGTTTATTTTTCTTTTTGTCTAAATTAGTAAAGGGAGTTTTAAAGAGAATGATTGTAATAATAATTTTTATTTTATACCGTAAAATTCAAATTTTTATATTTTTTCTTGTATGTGTAATAGTTTTAGAAAAATATTGACTTCAAATAATTCAAAAATAGTAAGGTTGAATTTCTTAATTCTACGATATCTCTTTCTTGCTCGATTCAATAACATTCCGACTGTAGAAATTTTAGTTTATTTTCAAATATTTTTTAGAAAAACTCTTTCTCTTTATCCTCTATGCTTATTGTATAAATATCAACTTATTTCATTGTAGAGATTTAATATACTCCAATATTTCAATTTGTTTCTATAATATTTTTCTTTACATGAAATTGTAATTATTCATGAAATTCATTAAGTTTTTAAATAAATATATCATGCAAAATTTTTTAAAATCAATACTTATATACACATACATAATATATAACAACTTTTTTTTTTATGGGTACGTAATATATAACAAGTAATAGTATGGTAATTCTAACGCATGTATCCTGATTTATATAAATGTTTGTTCGAAATAATTTATCAAAAAAAAAAATGTTTGTTCAGAATAAAAAGCTCATTAAAACAAATTTTACATGTTTAATTGTTTTTCACCCTCCGATAAAAATAATGAGTTTAAAATCTAATAAAAATTTTACAAAAGTTAAATTTATGAAATATATGTATTAAACATGTCAAAAATGCTTGGAAGCTTGATGTCAAAAATGTCAAAAAAAAAAAATCAATAAGAGTTGACTTTAGTGGTTAAACACTTGAACGATTGATAGTAAATAAAGTTCATATTCTAAATTTGAATTGCTGGAAAAAAGATAATCGAACGTCTAATTTCTTACTGTGAATATAGTTTGAATCAAAAATTTAGATTAATCACAGAAAGATAACTTATAAAAAAACAACATGTCAAAAATGAGTTCAATTAAAGTTTCACTGACCTGACATTTTATTACATTACCAGTTTGTGATTGCATGAACGATGAGCTTGCTAGTTAAGATGATTAAAATTTATATCATATTTTATTACACATCAATGGACCAAGGAAATTTAAGGAGGTATCGTAGTTTTAAAATTTTTATAAGTTTATTTCTACTTTTTTTTTTTATTATTTTCTTGATATTATAATGTGTCTTGCAACATAACTTCCTCAACATTTCTTTATTTCATCTAAACCATTTCATATCATTTATTTTATTGTAATTAAGCCATAGGGTTGTTCAAAAATCGAACCAAACTATAAAACTGAACCGTAATTTGAAAATGATTTAGTTATTTGGTAAAATGGTTTGATTTGATTTTAAATTTTGAAAATTATGATTTTCGAAATTTGTATGGTTTCTCCTTAAAAAACCGAACCGAGAACTGTAATTAAATTTTAGTTATATATTTTTAAATATAAATATATATCTAGTATAAATAAATATGTAGTTATAGATAAATATATGATACAAATATGTGTATAAGGATATGATATGTACGTATGCATTTGCTAATTTTTTTTATACATGCATAAATGTATAAATTTCTTAAATTTTAAATAATTGAAATATAAAATTACGGTTTTAACCGAAAACCAAACCAAAAGTACTGATTGATCGAATCAAAATCAATCAAAACAAATTCTCAAACTCTCATTTTACCTAAATTTAGTTTGGTTTTTCATTTTCTAAATCAACCGAACAAAACTAACCGGAAAAACCCTACTCCATAATCATATTGACTTATGAGAAAAGAAAATGCCAAGAAATTTACTTGGAGTTGGCCATGACATTTGGTTGTGTTATATAGCACACAATTAACACTTTTTTGTCTATAAAGGGATTGATAGACCATTTTGAACTTAAGAGAACAGATCTATGATGATTTAGTATTGTAATTTTTATATTTTAAAAATTAATATACTAAAATATTTTAATATTTAATCTTCATTTTATAGAAATTAATTATTCTCCAATATTTCAATTATTTTTTTTATAGGTTATAAATCGCTTGCATTTTCTATCCTCCATTTTATGGGTATCTACATGGATCCCTAGACAAAAACATTCCACTTTTTTCTAACAATTTAAGCTTTTTATTATTAAATTTCAAATTAGATTGCCGATTTTTTTATATATTAATTATTCATAAGGTTGAGAAAGTTTTGAAATCGATAAATCATGCAAATTTTTTCACGATAAAATACAAATTAAAAAAACATGACAATAGTGTAAAATGAAGTTAGGTAGCTTTAAATTTACATCAGCAAAATAAATCCTGCTGTTAAAATTAATTCATTTTAAGAAATTGACAATAACATTTTTTTATTGAAATAAATATTTTACCAACAATAAATATATACTTTGTACAGTAATAGTTTTTGTTGGTATATTTTATAATAAATTTTTTAAAAAATTCTGTTGCTAGTTCTGCTTAGTATATAGGTATCAAGTAACAAATCAACTATTTAGTCAGTGGGTATAAGGTTATAAACAATATTTTAAAAAGAAATTTACAATTTAATTTGAATAAAAATGATTAACAAAAAACAAGAGAATAATTTCGAAATTTGGAAGTCTCTTTAATTTTTTTTATGATGTAGTTTCTTGAAAATAATTTCTAATACAAAAATTTTATTAGTAAAAAGAATAAACGATTAAGAATATTAGAGTAAAAATAACTTCTTAAAATTACTGTAAACATAAATAAATTTCATTTTTCATTAACTTAAAAATGAATTCATACGTTTTACATGTCAATATAAATCAATTTCAAATGATAGAAATATTTTTAATTTAGATATTTTTGAATTTTTTAAATTTTTTTTTTGCAGTGCTGGTTGCCCATTCCAAGTGAGCCAACATCGGAGTAATTACATTAAAGCCCATATAGACAGCCTCAAAAACGCAGCCCAATTACATCAAACAAAGCCCAACATCATAGTAATAACCTTAAAGCCCATATATACAGCCTCAAAAACTGAGCCCAATTCCATCAAACAAAGCATAAGGTGGGTGTATTCAATTAGGATTTTTAATGACTTTTATAGATTTTAAAAGTCATGGGGTATTCAATTTTAAATTTTATAAACTCTTTAAAATTAATGA
>CANXYA012524470.1:0-11154 GCA_948193465.1 Acalypha hispida
CGAGGACGTAGGCATAATTGGCCGAACCTCGTTAAATTCTGGTGTTTTTATTTCTCTCTATTTTTGTCTATTTATTAGCTATTGTCGGGTAGCTGTAGTTTAGTATTGTGCTATTAATATTACTTGTATTGGTAATTTTCTGTCTAAGGCTAGTAGTATTTAAGTTGTCCGCTTGTGACGCACCACTTACCTGAGAATTTTACCTTTGGGTGATTTTTTAGTACAATAATTTGCTCACTATTCATTTAGGTGAATTTTGTGAGATCGGTGGAATTAACCCGAATTCCACAACAGTATAAATGTAAATAAATAAAATGGTTCAAAAGTTAGTGATTGTTATTTATCTATGAAAATTTTAATACATAAATATAAAATATTTGTAATTATAATTTTATTTAATTATCCATTTTACTTAAATTATTTAATTATTACTTTCAAAAAAAAAAATGAAAACATAAATCGAAAACTTTATCAACCCCGAGCGAAGCTCGGGAGAGGCCCTAGTTATATATTATTTTAAGGGATTAGATTTGGAATTATTGTTGGGGATGCATTTAGTCCCTGCTTGATGGGTAAAGTCTTGCAGGGCATTTGCACTCGGATGGCCAATCTTCCTCTAGTCCTCAGAGAACCTTTGCAAACCTCTGTTATCTTTTGGCGGGTTTACAAAACCTCCATAGACACTGTCTACTTGAGATAGTTACTTGACCTGAAAGTCCTAGCACAAATTTAGAATTCTACCTCTTCTAGAGTGATATGTCACTAACTATGGCTCGACACACAAGTCGTCGATTTTTTTTATCATAAACTAAATTATGTTTCTGAAATTACTTTTCACAACTTAATTGAAAACCAACACTACAAGAAATGCTGAATTTTGCGATCTATCAAGTTAGATATGCTGCACAAATAAAAAGTTGAGACGATATATAACAATTATTAGCATAAGAGATCTCTATATTGATATGATGACTGATAAAAATAATCAATTAAACTTGATCAAAGACATTTCAATAATCTCAAATTTTCAAATTAGAATCTAGATTATAGTCTAAAATATTTCAAATGATACCTTCTTGGTTTCTCTGTCATACAACTTCACAGTTAATTTCTCTAGCTTGGGCAAACTATGAAGTAATATAGCAATTCCAAGAAAGTTCCCAACAAAACAAGGAACAAATACAGCTAAGCATGTGGTACTTAGCGACAGAGAAGCTACACCTTTCACCTCCGTTGGAGACAGAACCTTCAAATTAAAAATAAGCAAAAAACAAGTAAGTTCAAACAAGTGTAAGAATGTGATTTAGGATATCAGTTACCATCATCAAAGGAAATGAGCATTAATAATAGGAGCCTCCAACAAATCTTTGACAAGACAAAATTAAACATTGAAGTAGATTACACGTTGTTAGATAGTTTTACAAATTCCCATTTATCAAGCCACGAAATTCTTTTATGAAACTTGAAGCATACTCACGTTGCGCTGTTTCGTCATGAATTTAAAGCATACCCATAATCTTCAATGGAAATTACAATTACACATAAACTAACTTATTATTGAATTTTCAATGTCTTTTAACCTTAAAAAACGAATGTTTAGCTCATGAGAATGTTGAACCTGATGAAAAAATTTATTTAACATATTTTTCCATCTGATTTGAAAGAGTATAGAGAACACAGATCAAAGACGACAAACTCAATTTGGGACGTTTACCACGTAAATTGCTCAAAATTTCCAAATTCTTGAGATAAGAACTTGAAATGTGAATGGAGTCAGATCCTACATCTAAATCAAAGTTAATTGACACCAAATAAGTCTTTCTGAACACTTTAATCCAAGATGAAGCCGAATGAACCATTGGTCATCTATTAAGTCAAAGGTTTCTAATGAAGGACAATCCGATAGAATATTTTCAAGACCATTATTACTCAATTTACATCAGTAAATACGCAAAACCTTAAGAGATTTCCAATTAACACACCCAACAGTTCTAAAGTCAAACTGTATTACAGTCATTTCCACAACTGAATTATTATCCAAGAAAGATAAAGGCGGAATATGCTTTTTCAAATTCCTACCCTCACTGACTTTCTAATGCAAACTCTAAGCAATACTTATATTCCTAAAACAAATCATTTTAATCTTAAATTTATTTTTAAAAGGCACTTTCCATCCAAACGCTTTCTTTTTAAATTCATTTTCACCAATATATTTGCTCACACAAAGTTAAATCTCAAACGTTCAAGAGGTAAAAAAAGACCGACAAAATCTAATATTTTTGCTAAATCTCATTTTTAACTATAACATTTTTCGGTGTTCAAATTTGACCATAATATTATTAAAAGTCTTAAATTCGACTTTATTATTATTAAAATCAAACAAAAATTACCTTTAATCTATCAATGGTATCAGATGGGACTAAAAAACGTTATTTTTTTCAAAGTAATATATTATTATCTTTTTTTAATAGGTATTAGACCACTGAAGTATCATGCACCCCGTTTTACGATTGTACAAACTAATTTTCAACCGAGAGGTACTCCACTCTCTCTTGATGGGGGTGGGACTCGAACTCGAGATCTCTTGGGAGTGCAACGTTTATAATATATTATTATTTATAAAAAATAATTATTTATACAATTTAATCTTAAGTTTATTTAATTTTATTTGTATAATTTATAAAAATATATATTTTAAGTAATTTAAATTAAAAAAATATTTTTTATCTCAAAAAATCTTCATATTATTTGTTTTTTAAATTTGTACTAGTGTTTTTTTTTAATTTTTAATTAACATTTTAAAGAATTAAATTTTAAATATAAATATTTGATGTTAAAAAAATATTAAAACACTCGAATCATCGGTTCGAACCATACCAAATTAAACTGTCCTGTAAAAAATATTAAAATACTCAAATCATCGGTTCGAACCATACCAAATTTAACCGTCCTGTTAGAACCGAACACCCAAACCAAACCGGATTGATCCCCGATTAGAATCCAACCGAAAAATGGAGTGGTTTCAACCGTTTTTTTTATTCCAGAAAAATCCCCAACATTCAAAACAGTTCTAGAGATTTATAAATCTCTGGAATGTCCCAGACTGTGCTCACCCCTAATTTTAAATGCTAGTGCAGTTTGTATTAACCACCACATAATTAGTTACCATCTTGATTCAAAACCTCACATACAGCTTTAATGGGCGAAGTCTAACCCTTGAAATACATTGCAGCTCCTGGTGCCGAAAAACTGAAATTGACACCTCGGAGACTTTAGAGCATCCCCAACAATAATTCTAAATCTTCTTGTCGATGTGAGCTTTTGGGGAAGATCAGATTGCTACCTTCTAAGACTTTAGAGCATCCCAACAATAATTCTAACTCCACCCCTCGTAATATAATAAAAAATTGTAGTGTGTGGTTGAGTTTTTTTTTCAAAAATTGTTCGCGTCAAAAAAATGGTACAAAAAGTAAATAAATAAATATTAAAAGTTAGATTTTGATTAAAAAGTAAATAGTAGGATTGGGTTTTTAAGGGATGAGAAAGAACTGGTGAATGTATTGTTAAATTTTAATATTTGTTTATTAGGTTAAAAATTAAATTGTGGAATCACAAATTTTTTTTTAAAAATTATGACCACACATGTGAATATTATATATTATTTTAAAGGGTCAGATTTAGAATTATTGTTGAGGATGCTCTTAGTCCTTGCTTGATAGGTGAAGTCTTACAAGGCATTTGCCCTCGGATGGCCAATCTTCCTCTAGTCCTCAGAAGACCCTTGCAAACCTCCATTACCTTTTGGCAGATCTACACAAGCTCCATTGTCTACTTGAGATTGTTCCTTGGTCTGAAAGTCCTAGCATAAATTTAGAATTCTACCTCTTCTAGAGTGATATCACTAACTATGGCTCGGCTCACAAGTGGTTGATTTTTTTTTATCATAAACTATATTATATTTTTGAAATAACTATTCACAACTTAATTCAAAACTAACACTACAATTAATGGTGAATTTTGTGACCGAATTCGCGACTGATAGAATTGATATCAAATAGAGTGTAAAGCTCTAGACAGTAAGTAGAGGGAAGAAGATGATATATTGAAGGGTGGTTAAAAGCTGGTTTGTCCTCCTCCCTTCCTCTCCTTATATGCTCACGTTGAGGGCTTGGAGCTCATGTTGGCTTTGGCCACGTTCGGTATCAGTAGTCCCTCCAAAAGAATCGAACATTCTGTAAATTTGGAAGAAATTGAATTCATATGAAATAGCTATTAAAATCTATATATTTATCTAAAATTTTAAATTAAAAGGATGAAATTTAATTTTTTAAAGTGGTAAAAGTGTAAGCATGTCTATTATTGAAAAATACTATACCAACGTATAATGCCAATTATTAGATCTAACAAATCATATTATGCAGTTTTGGTTATTCTATCATGTTGAAGACTGCTAATAAACAGATGCTAAAAGATTTTACGGTGTTAAAAATAAAAGTATAATATACGAGTATTTTTTTTATTTTTATTTTTTAATACCGTTAGTATTTTGACACTTTTTTTGTTATTAGCATCAATCATAAGATAGTATTTCATCAATAAACAAATTTAGAAAATCCAATTTGTATGAAAAGGAAATCTTTTATAGTTTTTTCTGAATTTTTAATGAAGTTTTAGAAGTTGACTCCGACAATAAGCTACCTTATGATTTTGAAATTTGAAAAACCGGATAATTTCGGTGTAGTTTGGTTTGTGATTGTGAAATTTTAGTTTGATTTGGTTCAAAAAATTTTGTAAAATAAAAAAACATACAAAATTTGGAAATATTGTGAAAACATAAAAGAGATTGAAATTGGACCAAATAATATATGCTAGTGATAATCACACAAAATATCGTTTTACACAAAAAATTATAAAAATACCGTTGTACTTTTGTGACTTTTAAAAATACCGGTGTGACACCCTCATCGGATTAATTATTTATATTAATTAATTTTAGTATTCGAATTGAATAATAAACTATTGGAAAAGGACTAAATTGTAAAGAAGAAAAGTTTGATAAAAGAATTTTGGATTTGAGAGGCCAAAAGGTAATTTTGCCCAACAATTGAGCAAACCGCACCGTTTTTGAACCCTCTCCCTTTAACAGATTGAATCCCATTTCATTTCATTTCTTATTTCCTTTTCTCCATTCCTTTCTTTCTTTTCGTTTCTTGATTCTTCTTCTTCTTGATTTCTTCGACTCTTTTTCTCTTCATCAAAATTGACATAGAGAGCGTGAGAGATAGAGAGAGAGTGAGAGTGTGAGTGATTGAAGTTGGGAATAAAAAGAATTGGTTGAGTTCGGTGGCTGGTTCAAGTTTGATTTTGGTTGCTTAAATCGTGATAATCGGTTAAGGTTAGGAATTTAACTTTTACTTACGGATTTCATATGAATTTCAATGTTAATTTATGGGTTTAGAGTTAAATTAATTTTGTTTGGTTATGGTTAAAAATTTGGATGAATTTGGTTGATAATGGAGATGTTGGTTAGTGTATGTTCGGTTTTTGTTTTAGGGGTTTATACATGTGATTGTTGTGCTAATAATTGTGGTTTTGTGGTGTTTAAAAATTGGTAGAACTTCTGTTGGTTATGTTGTCCTGTTTCTACCGAATGTGAGGTTAATTCTGTTGATGATTTTGCTGGTCTCTATGAAATGGCTATTGATGAATGATAGCTGATAACAGATGATAATTTACCGTTGTTTGATTGCTATAAACCTTGCTGTTGTTGAGTTGATAATTGTATATGATAGGATAAAATGATTAATAATTGCAGGTGATAGTTACTGTTTGGCTGTTGAATGTTGGTCATTCGGTTGAATTACTGATTTAGTTGTGTTTGTCGAATTTCATGAAATTGGTTGATTGTTGATGGTAAATGCTGCTGTTAAGGTTGGATAATTGTTGCTAGTTGTGCTTAAATGCCGCGTTCCGTAATGAATTTTCAGGTTGTATATGTGCTAATGTGTGTGCTTATAAGCCACTGTTTGCATGTATTTGATTACATGATATTACTAAGGCAGAATATGCATATATTTGGTAGTAATTCGGCTTGTGTGAACAAATTTTGTAGATGCCGAAAGAGTTGGGAAGAGTTAACAGTTTGTGTGATATTGTGTAGTGAAATTATATGTGTTATGACAACATTCATTCAGTTGCGTGAATTGAATGTTTTAAGCATGGTTGATAAAGAGTGATGTGGTATAAATATTATGGAACGATGATTGCAATGGTGATGCGATTGTACATTTGAAACAGTATATGATTATGAAAATGTTAGTATGAAATGATAGAAAAGTGTTCAAATGATTTGAATGAGACTCGATGAGTCGAGTGTGAATAAAATGAATGGAATATGCGTGTGTATGTGTTTTAAATAAACATGAAATGTTTTCTGAGATTTCTATACAGGTTATGGTAATGCCTCGGTGTGAGTAATCACCGTAGACCGGTAAATTTCAATACGTGTGAATTGATTAAAGATACATTGGACAGAAGTCCGTTGGCCGATTGAACGTTTCAATACAAATAAATGAGAAATATGAAAAAAAGATGCCTTGGTGCGATAACCACCGTTGGCTGCTATGAAAAATAATGAGAAAAAGCCTTGGTGCGATAACCACCCTTGGCCAATTTATGAATTACGAAAATACGAAAAAAATGATTATGTGATTAGATACGAGTACTCGATATTGAAACAACAGTCCTGAGATAGAATTGTCTCCCGGAGTGCGAGAACCACTCTAGGATTCGTGCACGAATATGATTGAGTATTAGATTTATCGGGAAATCTAAACATTATATATAATACGATTGATATTATTAATTTGAAATGTGTGAAATATTACGAATTTGTTCCACATGTTTTTATTACGTGTTTGAGTTATAGTTTATCTGTTATTGAATTACGTGAAATGTTTGATAAGGAATTGTGTTATATGATACATGTTTCTTATGTGGTAAGTTTACTATTGTATTTTGGTTAAACCCGAGATTGTATTGTTTTTCATATTAATATGTAGTTTGAGTTAATTTTTTTACTGAGTTGGAAGCTCACCTCTTTCCACCTTTCCCAGGAAAAGAGAAGGCAAAGGAGAGACTTCAGTAGAGTCGGGAGCATATAGACATAAACGAGGCCTCAGTAATACCGTCTGCTTACGCATGAAGATTTTGTATTGTTGTGTGCAGGAGTTGCACAATAAAAATAATATTTTAATAGTTTGTGTGTAATATGTTCAGATATACTTTATAATATTAAAGTAGTTTTTGATGTATGGTAAATTTTACGATATATATGAAATATCAGACGTGTGTAAAGAAATTTTTCTGATTATTTATCAAAGTTTCAAGTTTTCATATTTCAGAATTATTTATTATTTTCAGAATTATCGCCTGAATACCCTATATATTACGTAATAATGTTGTATGGAGACGTGTGTCACAACCGGTCTACATAGTGAATTTTAAATTGATTTTATGTCAATTTTTTATGCTAAGTTTGATATAATGAATTTTTGTATTAATTTCATGTTGATTTTACGTTAATTTTACCGGTATTTTTATAAATACTTTAAAAAAATAATATTTTTGTAAATATTTTATTTAAAACGGTATTTACGTAAAAAAATCCTATAAACTAATTTGATTTAGTTTGGTTTAATACCCTTCCAAGACTACAATTTGATTTAGTTTTGGACTGTAAAATATTTTAATTATATTCGGTTTAAACTAACTACACAACCCTAATTATATCCAAATACAATAAAAATCTTAAACCAAATTCAAATCGACTCACCTAAAATTTTATTTTATTAATGATATAAATTTTATAATTATATATATTTTTTTTATATTTCAAAAAAGTGTATTACATCATAGCCTACACAATAAGGATAATTCTTCCTTTCTAACATATACTTGAGACATTATTTTCTAGTGAGAATTCGAGATTTGTTACTTCCAAAGCAAATGCTTTCTAATTGAACTATATGTTATATTTTTAATGGGTGGAACTCCAGCCTATTGAATTGAAAAATACTTTCACAATTTAGCCTCATTATCACAATCTCATCGAATTGCTTTATAATACTATTAAACATTTTAAAAATCTCTTAGGGCGTAATTTCTTAGCCACCTGAAAGCATTTAGCAAAATGTGCACCACATAATGTTGAGTAAGCTTTTTTTCTTTAATTCACTTCTTTTATATTTTATAATTGTTAGTGGCCAACACATCTTTGCTCCGTAGAGATTTCTTCAATAGTATTTTTATTGATTTTTTTTTCCTCATCTACTTTATAAAATAGTAAATAAAAGGGTTTAAATTTGATAGAATACTGCTATGATAAGTTTGGTGATTGGATAAATTATTTAATTGGTTATTTTCTATCATTGTCATGATGATGGTATAATTAGTACTACAATTGTCACCATAAAATAAAATGTTCGTTCTATTCCTTAAAAGTCTTCCACCATAATGTGAAAGAAAATCTTTTTCTTTATTTCAGTGTCCAAATTATGAGAATAAGAAATATCCAATGAATATTATGTACAATTATGTAACGTTAAAATCAACATACATGACTCATAAAAAGTTTGGTATTTAATTATATTATAATTCGATTTAAATTTAATTTAATTTTTAAGAATGTTAAATTTAAATTACATGAGCTAAATCTAAATATATCTATACTTGATTTAACTCATTCACTTTCTAAGATATAAAAACAAAAAAACAAAAAACAAACTAAACTAATCTAAACTCCGCGGCATCTACTGTATTAGCTGATAAGATGGTGATAAATTCTTTCATTTTGGGTTTATAATTATAATTATAATCTCCATCATATGGTTGATAAATGCAACACTCAACATTGATCAACCATCAAGATGAACATAATACATTTCATTATATATGAAAAAGGATTAAAATTTATACATTTTCTATACGGAATCTACAAAATTAGATAGTCCTAATTTAATCTACAAAATTAAAAAGGATATTCCTAATTAATATTCTATTATTGATCGTAATATATTTTTTATTAATTGGATTTCACATGCCGTGACGATATTGAATAATGCTGATGTGTTGTGCATCAATCGGACATTAATGCATGCCACGGCCATAGCACCTTGTACTGTTTTTTCATTGTTGCATTGTTTCTACATGCAAATTCAGTTCCTAATCAAAAGCTATTATATAAATAATTTCATCCATTTTGCATTATAGATTTTAGTGGGGATAATGTAGACTCCAATCTTTTAACATAATAATTAGTCATTTCTATCGCAACAACTAATTTTGCTTCTATATAATCTGCTAACTTAATCGAACACTTAACAATAGATACTATTCGGTGCAGTGGCGAAGTCAGCCCTTCAATTTTTAATGAAAATCCATATAGGCTCTCAAGTTTTTATCTTAGAAGATTACATTTTGCCTCCACTCATGAATATCTTCTATTACATTTTTCCTTTTATATAGTATGTTATGTACATTTGCCCCATCAAGATTTTGGTCTGAATTCGCCTCTGATTCGGTGTAAATAATATTTCAATTTGAGATAATTTTAAACTAAAAAATATCTAAAAATATATTATAATTTTGAGACAAAAAAAAGTATTGTTCTAATAATAAAAGTTTATAATTTATATGAAAGTTTTGTTTGATTTATTTTATAATTTTTCCTATGATTTAATTATTAATTTTTTATAAAAAAAAATTATTCAAACTTTAGATTCAGACTAATTCACAACGATAAATTAAACATTCAGTTAATCCTTCTCCCAACAAGTGGAGAATTCTAACTCATAAATCATAACCTAAGAAGCGCCCAATTTCGTACAATTTAATTACTTATTAGTTATTAAGAATGATACATAATTACTTTAATATTGGGTAGATAGATAAATGTATAAATTTTTATGATTATTTATTCATATAAAATTAATTACTTTTAATTTAATTTATTTTTAAAATTATAATTTTCGAGATTTATAAAATAACCATTCTTTACAATTCATAAAGAATAACTATTCTGCGTAGCATGAGGCTATTTAGTTAATGAACTAAATAAACATGCATGCCCTATGACATGCCAAAATGGAAGGATCTTATAACTGTACATTTTTTTTTAATGGGTTGAATTCATACATGTAAGGCTACAAAATCCAATTTAAATAAAAAGGCTGCAAAAACCAATTTAAATAAAATTTACATCATGTAAAGTTATTAAAACTAAATTCTAAATTAATAATCTCAAGAACATAAATTATTAATACATAATTATTGATCCAAAAATCTATATGGCCGGTTTATAATATGTATTTTAAAATCAATTGATATTATATTCACTCAAGGGGATAATGCTCTTGGGATAAGATTGATCTCCACTCTAAGCTTAAAAAAATTGATGATGAAAAAACAAAAACACCAAATCACTAACTATTTGTATATTCATAACAATGCTCATCCGAATGCTAAAACGAGCTCAAATTCAAAAGATAAAAAGAAAAGAATATTATCCCACCTTCTCATATTAATAAACTTCTATGAATTTTCACATGTTTTTAAAAAATTAATTATTTTAGTTTTAATAATAATTTTAGTTTGTATTTTTTTGCTATACATATATTAATCAATACTCATAACAAATATCTTCAAAACTATTTAATGAAGAAAGCATCAAACTTTTAATTTTTCAACTAACATTTTGGAAATAGAAATAACTTTATTAATATAGGACAGCTGAAAAATCAAATCAACTTATTAATATGAAACAAGGGGATAAAAGTAATAACTAATACGAATAAATATTCTTTTTAACAATCATTTAAAATAATCTAAACAAAAGAACTCTTGATTTTGATATTCAGCTTTAGCAATTAGCATCGACTTCTGATCATTCTGGGTGGAGCCGGCGATGGAAACTGAGGGTTAAATAATTCTCCAAAAATTTTTGAATTTAATAAAAAAAGTGAGCCGGATTTAGATAAGAATTTCCTCGGATGCCTATGAATTTTCAAGTGAAGAAGGTATTATTTTGATTTCAATGAAATTATGATACATCACTACAAAAAAAACGGCATTTTGCGACGGATTTTTTGCGACGGA
>CANXYA012530605.1:0-10189 GCA_948193465.1 Acalypha hispida
TCCCAATGCCTCATTGAAATTGGGCATAGTATACATCCCAATTGTTTGCCTTAGCACCATCTCTCCTTGAATATTTCCTTAAAAAAAATTAATAAAACAAATAATCTAGTGAAAACTATAAATTAAGATAAACTAATAAAAGAAAAAAAAAATCAGCAAATAAAACTAAATTTAACCAAGATAAAAACAGAAAATTAAAAATTAAAACAAAGTAAAAACTTAAGACAATTTTTCCTAATCAACTCTAATATTAATGACACCTATTCCCCGACAACGGCGCCAAATTTTGAAGTGTGTACATTATCACTATGTAAATAGCAATGGAAATACGGGTTATTATTCTCTCGGGAATAAGTATTAACAATAAAATTAATTAGGAATAAAGCTACTCAAGTGACAAATATTTGTGATTAATTGAATTATGGAAATAAACAAAATAAATAAATAAATAAAAATGAATATAAAACAGGTTAGGAATTATTTCCGATGATTATTAATGATTTAGTCGAATTAACAAAGATATGTTGATTGGAAGATTGACCTAAAATCCTAAAAGCTTATACTCTTAGTCACTTAAAGTTGCCTCTAATTTTCCTCTATAGTCACTCTAGTACTCATATAAATTGGATTCACGGCCATGAAGCTCTATGCCAATCTTATGGTACCCTTCAAGATCGACGTTCATCTATCGAGTTACTAGCCCTAACTTGAATGAAATCAATTAGTTTTCCATCAAATATATGAACTCACATCCTATATATTCAACTAACATGTCAAATATGGTAGCTAAGCATAAAGACATAAATAATAAATCATAATTAAAGTCAAATCAAACATACTTTATTCAAACCAATAATCATTCAAATCATCATCAATAAAATCCTAACCCATGATAGGGTTTAGCCTAACATCATATTAAAGTAATCAAAAAGGAAAATAACTGTCATCATCATAAATAAAATAAATATGGAAGAGAGAAAATAAATTATAAACACCCTCCAAGAGATGAAGCTCTTTGAGATGATGAAAGTGGTATCTCCTTTTGATCATTTCTCTATGATTTCCTTGCTCTTAAGTGAGAATTAAAGCTCTATATTTTCTGGTGTATTTTCTAGCCTTGGAGGCTGCCTCTTCTCTCAAAATATATATAAGAGGTGTTTATATAGGAGTAGGAATGCACAATTTGACTTGGAGTTGAACTCTTCAAATTCGTACTTGATCTTCACAGGATTTTTGGGCTATCAAAACATTCAAATTTAGATTCAATATTATCATAATCTTGTAGCCCATTCAATAAGCTTTCCGGAACATCTTGAATTGCCTAAATCAGACTCTGTATGAGAAAGTTAAGCCCAAAATACTAAAACACGTCATGCAGGCCCAATTCGCGAAAGTTACTATTTCTTCATAGTGGCCTCTACGAGGCCCGACGAAGCCGCTACGAGGCCTAAAAGGTAATTTATGCTTTTTTTCTTCAAAATTCACTAAGTCTTCAATCAATTTCGAATGATACACCGAAAGTACTTCGATTTGCCTTACGTTTAAGCTCCATTTTCCATCATTTTAATCCTCAAAGTATGCCATCTCTACTTGAGGTAATTTGCACCACAAATAAGCTCCAAATCATACTAAAAATATAAGAAAACACTAACAAACAAGTGAAGAGAATAATTATGGAAATTGAACGATTTATTGAATAAAAACTAAACAAACTAATTAAAATCTAGAAATAAACTAACTAAAATACTAATAAAATATAGGAATAATTACAATGTATCAATGCAGCTCTACAAAAATGGATTCATTGAAGGGTACTCTACTTTGATCTATCATGAGGAGACGGTGTTCTAAAAAAATATCAACTATGTTGATTTGGTGGGATGTACCTTTGTTTCAAACGCATCGAATGATGAGTATGTTGAACCGATACAAAGAATGCTATTCGAAGTTGGTGGACCAAGCATATTGAACAATGATGAAGATATGGACAACGAAACAACTGTCGAATCCGGCTGTCTAAGGGTTTTATGAATTGATGAATGCTGCTAATCAACCAATGTGGGTCGGATGTGATAAACATATCGTACTGTCAGCAGCTTTTTAAATTCTTGGGTTGAAGTCCCGTCATTAATCTTTTTAACAGCACTGGTTCCCAGGCCACACAGTCCAAAAACTAAATGGATGTATGCTTACAATGTCTAATCAAAGATTTGCAATTACTGTGGGATATTGGTGTACAGACTTATGACATTTCAAAGAAACAGAATTTTCAAATGTAGGCTACTTTAATGTGGAAAATAAATGATTTTCCTGCTTACGGAGTGTTGTCATAGTGGAGTACATCTGGGCCGTTACATAGATGAACTTGACACCTTTTACCTTGATTTAATTAGGAAGACATCTTGGTTTGATTGTCAAAGCAAGTTTTAGATGAGGAGGCTATTTTAATATGGAAAATAAATGATTTTCCTGCTTACGGAGTGTTGTCATAGTGGAGTACATCTTGGTAGTTTGGGTGTCCCCATTGCATAGATGAACCTGACACCTTTTACATTGAATTAAGTAGGAAGACGTCTTGGTTTGATTGTCACAACAAGTTTTTAGATGAGGATCATCCATTCAGGTGTAACACTACTGATTTCAAGAACGGTTAACAAGTTTCTAAAAAATTTGAAGGGTACAAAATAAGGGATGATATTCTCCAGTTCCTTGAAGCCAAAGAGTTCAGGGAAGTCACAGAACTGACACATATGGTGAAAAATGGCCCTCTTTCGAGACATTATGGTTGGAATAGAAAAAGTATATTTTGGCATCTGCCTTACTGGAAGGATCATATCATTAGGCATAACCTTCTTCATAATGCTTGAAGTAGTTGGCAAAAGCAAGGACGCCGCAAATTTGAGGGAGTTGAATGAAATTTATGGTTTTTGGTCACGATGCATTAAGTAGGGAACGCGACACTATGTTATATCTGAAGGCCATTTACCAGTTAACTAATGATCATAAGAGAAAAGTTCTTGATTGGGTCAAAGATCTTAAATTTCTCGATGCTTATGCATCCAATCTTGCAAGATGTGTTGATATGTAGTAGTTAAAAACGTATGGAATGAGAAGTCATGACTATCATGTGTTCATGCGACGTCTACTTCCTATTGCTTTCAAGGAGGTGTTACCAAAAAATGTGTGGGAATCCATGACAGAATTATCGTTGTTTTATAAGCAACTCACCACCACAATAATCATTGTTACTGATATGACGAGATTAGATAAAGAGATTCCAATAACTTTGTGTAAGTTGGGACGTATATTCCTACCAAGTTTCTTTGACTCCCTGAAACATCTTCCTCTACACTTAGCATACGAGGCAAAAATGTGTGGGCCAGTACAATATCGCTGGATGTACCCATTTAAAAGGTAACAATAATACGTGCTTGATATTATTAACAATTATCATCTTTTCCTAAATATCATATGTTTATGTTCAGATATCTGTGAAAATTGAAGAAAAAATAACTAGTAAGTACCGTGTAGAGGAACCAATTTCCAAAGCCTACTTGTTAGAAGAGGCAGTAAAATTTACCTCTTACTATTTTGGAGGAGGGTAACCCACAATCGCTCTACCAGTGCATATGAATGAGGTACAATAGGGAGTATTCGATGATCCCAATCATGTATCTGTATTCTACAGCTTCGGTCGAGCGTCGAGAAAAATGACAAAACATTATTTGATCCATAAGGAGTATGTTGTTGCACGAAGATATGTGCTTCTTAATACTGCAAAAGTTGAACCTTACCTCGAGTAAGTTTTGTGTACTATATCCTTTACACATTATGTATCCATTACAAGCTATGTTTTCTTATATATGAAACATTATGTAGGATATTTACCTCTTAATTGTGGAAAAAAATCCAATAATAACAGACAATGACTTCGCTACATGGATTGATAACCATTTTGTAAAATGGTTCGCAGCCTATGTAAGATGCTATGATATTTTGTAAAATTAAATGTAAATTAATAATTTCCCCTATGATTTTATATTTTATTTCTTCCTATCAGGTCTCTGATAGTAACAATAATGTTGTTGATCCGTTATCATCAATTTGTCACAAGGACCAATAATGAAAGTTTTGACATATCCAACATATTTTGTAAATGGATTCCAATTCCAAACTTCAGCTCGCAGTCAAACTCGGTCAACATACAATTGTCGTGTGTGTGTGAAAGGTTCTAATACCATTGATGATGCATGTGACTATTGATGAAATCTTTTAACTTGATTTCCCTGGTGTTTACTGTAACAAAATCTTTCTTTTTAAGTGCTTGTCGTTTGACCCAAGGCTTAATGTAGAAACAGTTATTAACAGAAAATATGGCCTTGTGGAGGTTAACAAAACTAGAAAACTTAAGAAGTTTGATCCATTCTGCCTGGCAGCTCAAGCAATACAAGTTTGCTACCTTTCATACCCTTGTCCAAAAGAAAGAAGAAGAGTTGTTTTGAAAATAAAAGCACAAGATGAACTCCAATTTGCTGATAGAATTCTTGCGAAATCAATAGCTCCCCCATTACAAGAGGACATAGATGACGCAAAAGATGAAAATATAGTAATGGAGGTTGATCATGAATATGAATTTGATGACGATATATGTGTTGATCCACAATTGGTCGATGTTGATGTTGGACTAGTGGAAATCCCTCCCTTAAAGTTTGAAGATGATATCGCATTCGAGCGTGAAAGTTCTAATGATGAAGATGAATAAAAAATTATTGTCTATTTTGTTTTAAGAACGAACATTGTATTTCATTTCGACTATTTATGATATTTTTGTTGAAATTGTTATATTTACTCATTTGTGATAAAACATAAATTATAACAATTATATACTATTATTTTTAACAATTTTGTGTAAACAAATGTCTTGTTGGAGATTTCTCCAATTAATAGATCTAATCGGAGATGTGGTCGGTGTCTGGGTGGTTGAGGTGGAGGTGCTCCTCCCGGAGAGTCTACCCCGCCTGTTCCACGTAGTACTCCTACCGCTTCTGCACCCACAGTGTCCCAGCCTCCTCCTACTGCTTCTACTAATGCAGGTTCAACATCTGCAGCCCCTTCAGCTTCCCAAGCTCATCTGCCTTCCACTGGTGGGCCTTCAGCATCTCAGCCTACTCCTACTGGACTGTTTGCACCTCATAAGTCCTAGCTTGATAGGCGTAGGCCGAAATGCTAGCCTTTTGTGTCCCATTTAAGAGGTGTCGCACGCATTCCAGATTTGGACACATGAGAGAATTTCCAGCCCGTTCTTGGCATTGAGTAAGTTATCATATACCATAATATATTTACTCTTAATTGTTAAATTTATTATATACATACTAATAAATGTTACCTTAATTTTTTTGGCAGCAATCAATTACTACCAGGGCATAAACTTGGCCATGTCATGAGCGCCCTCTACTAGAAGATGCCTTTTGAGGAGGGCGCTCATTGGGTGTTTCTCACTGTGAAGCATCGGGATGACTATTGGTTAGAGTGTCTGGTAATATTTCTGCCCGTTCTCCAAATATTTACTTTATGTGCATTGTATAATTGCTTTATTCATGTTTACTTACAGAAACAGTGTACTTGGGCTTACGAAGAGATATCAAAGAGGGATCCTAGGTATTATTGAGAGCACTACAATGACCTAATGAACACTGCGAAAAAAACCTGAACAAGTGCATGTTCAGTGGTGGAATGTGTGGCAGAGGGACTTCTTTTTAGACTGAGAAATTCAATAAGGCGCAAGCAAGAAATAAAGCAAATAGGAGATTCGAGAAAGGTGGATCGGGAAGCGGAATGTCCACTCATTCTTGCAGTTCGTGCTCCATATTCTAGTTGAAAGCATCACTAGTTAGTATTGATCATCATTTGTATTTATTTTTTCATTAGGCGCAACTTTATTATATTATAGTAATTCAATGTCTTTATTTTGTAATAGACGGTCAACCCTGCAAGACCGCCTACTAATTGGGAGGTCTTTCATGAGACTCATGAGACATTGGAGTCAGGCATTTTTATAGATGCGCGGACGCAAAGGATAGCTATAAGTATTACGGTTTCAATATTCTTTTTACTAATTTTACCATATTCGTTTACATGCGTCGATATTAGAAAGTGCCACATGTACGGTTTAGGGAGAGTCAATCTTGCTAATTACACTATTGAGCCTTCTATTCGTCCTTTCCCCATACCGTCACAAGGACAGGAAATGTACGGTAGTCGAAGTGATTTCGTTGGTGCAACATATAGGTCGGCTGACGAAACGATTTTGGAGCTCTGTCGGAAAAATATGGTGTTGCAAGAGAGGATTCAGAGGGACAGACGATTTTATGATGCCCTCGTTGCGGCTCTCCGAGCCAACCACTACCAGATTGTGAGGTTGACTGATGTTGTCAACTCTCAGGGTGGGGATACCATTTTGTACCCACTAGAGTTGGTTATTCTAGATATGCCGCATGCTGATGACGTTCCTCCCCGTTCCTGACTTTTTATGTAGTTTGATCTATCAACTCGAACTTGTATACTTTTAACTCAGACTTATTTATTGTAAATATTTATGTAATACGAGATATGATGTTTAATATTAATTAAATCGTGTACTTTAGTATTTAATTCATTATCGACTACAGCATTAAAATGATTCTTTTATTGATTATATAATTAATTAATAATTATGAATTGATTATTAATTAATAATAATAAATTATTTAATGAAATCAATATTTAATATATATTATTAATTTTCAAATTATTATATAAAAAAATTATTTTTTATTTTTTGACTATTTTTTAATAATTACAAATAAAACAAAATTTCTAATTAGCATCGACTAAGACAACGCTAATATTTAATGTCCATTGATTTACCGTCAACTTCGACGTTAACTATAGTCGACGCTAAAGTCGATGGCAATTCTGTAAATTCTAGTAGTGCGTATTAGTTCATTTTGATTCATTCAGAATTTTTATTCATTTTTTTTTTTTTGATAGGTAGAATTTTTATTCATTTGAAATTATTTTTGGTTTGTTTACTTTTTTTATATTGTAACATGTTAGCTGTCATTATTCAAACTAATTACATTTTTTTAAATAAAAATATATGCAACTATAAATTTTACAACCATCAGTTCTATATTAGATGTATCAAAATGGCTTGCAGAACTCCCCAACAAAAAAAATTAATGATTAGTAATTGATTCTATTTTTTATGGACGTTCTATAGCTATAAGACATGTAAATATCATTTCGTCCCACAAAAGCAGCAACAGAATGGGAGAGAATAATGTTAAACGGTTGCACTCTTCATTATGAGTTAAACAAGGTCTTATATACAAGTACATGAGTAAACCCTAAGAGCAGTAGAGTTCTATAAAAATAAAACTTCATAATACTTATAAGATATATATTCAAATATACGGAGCCTTATTACCCTCCCGCGAGTTGTATGGGTTTGGGAAGCACAAACAACTTGTTACCAAGAACACCAAAACGGGCATTAGACATACGCTTAGTAAGGCAATCAACAATATGATGAACACTGGAAAGTAGCGCACAACAATATCTTTGGCAAACACTTTCTCGCGCACAAAATAAAAGTCGATTTCCAAATCCTTGGACCAGGAGTAAAAGATAGGATAAGAAGATAAATTTGTTGCACTCGGGTTGTACAACACTAGGTCGGCAGTTATGAGAAAACTCCCAGTTCTATAAGGATGAGTGAAGCAATCATGTTCCTAGACAGTGTGAGCCAGTGCATGATGTTCGGCTTTAGTAAAGGATTTTGACCTCGTTCTTTGCTCTTTTTAGATACCAACATAACTAACTCGAACAAAAATAAATAGCAAACCCAAAGGTAGACAGTCGATCACATCAAAAATTGAATGACTTTGTTTGGATTATCCACCTCTTTGATCTTCTTTTCTATTGCACTTGTGCATTTGTTACAAGCACAGTGTGGTGTAGGAACCAAGGCACTCAATTCATCCTATAATTTTTTGATCTTTGTGAAATACATTGCCATAGTGAGAGCATTCTGTTTGGTACAGTTAATTTCTCTCTAAAGTTGACACTTAAGAGGCCCTTTATCCTCACCAAACCTCTTCTGAATTTTCTTCCAGAGTTCTTTGCATTTCTGCTATATAAGAAATTATCAGCAATGTCCTTTGAAATTGAGCAAAGAATCCATGAAATCACTTTGCAATCTTGTTTTTTCCACGCTTTGTACTAATTGAGAAAAGTTTATGCAAGTGGAGATGTATCTCCATTGATGCGACCAACCCTATCACTTGCTCCAAGAGCAATTTTAATTGCCCTGCTTCATGTGAGAAAACTGTTTCCAATGAATTTATTATTTATTATGGAAATGTTTGTGTGATTTTGTTCAAATCTTAAATATCAGATCCAAGGGTGGTCATGGTGTTTATATCGAAGGGCTTATAAGAAGGCTAGGAATGGTTTTGATTTTACTACTGTTTGTAGAAACTTAAGTCTCAACCTAAAGCTCTGATTCCATGAATATTTCATTTAGAAGCAAAGTTATTTTATTGTTTACAATTTTTCTCAGATACTTTGGTTGCCCATTGGGCTGTGAACTACATAATAGGAGTAGTCCTCTCTTTAACATGCACCATAAAGGTGTGAACTTTTCTAGTGTAAAGGAGGGAAATTTAACTCGAGACCTCTCACTTTTGCTCTGCCACTTGAGCTAGACCACAAGTTTTTATTCCTTACAGTAATATCAATCCCCAATGACAATCAATCTAATTTATGCAAAGAAGAAGGAGCTAAATAAGGAAAAGATAAAACTTGATTGCTACTCTAAGAATGAGATTATGAATCAAAGAAGGAAATAAATCTTCTTATGATATTAAACTGATGCTTGGAGCTTATGGAAATGAATTGAATGAGCATTGACTAAGGCAGTGGCTGAGCAACAGAGAGTGTTTCTCTTCTAAACTTCAGGAAACTATTTAGGAAATTGCTGAGAAATGTAGGTGAGTATTCTAACACCCTTTACTTTGTGTAGTTATGTTCTTCTATACATTGTTTTTTTTTTTGTGATATAATAATTTTATAAAACTCTATGATGTCATTAAAAAATAGTGTATTTTCGCAACTTAAGTCTAGAACATACTAATAATAATTTTTAGTGTATTCAAGTTTTAAAAAAAATACTAAATTATTAGCTAAACTAATTCGGGAATGTAAAAAATATATTTACATTATTGACAGTGGTTTAAGATTAATTCTTAATAATATTTATTTTAGTTAGATCGTGAACTTGTTATTTTAATTATAGTCCTAAAAAACACCATATAAATATTAATATAATGCTTAATTAAATTTTCTATTACCTATCAAAAAAAATATTAATATAATGGTATTAAAGTTTTTTTATGAGTAAAAATTATATAAAAAGTCACGAAAATAACAAAAAGAATTCTTTTGTTATATTGAGCAGTTTAGACTTTATTTTTTCCATCCCTCTTCGAAAATGATTCGTCCTCGAATCATAGTCTGTACATATATGTTAGAGAAAAACAATACATACTATGAACTATTACAACTCCTTTGTTCATAAAAACTCGACCTTTAGTTTTGTAGAAGTTGAGTATTATGAACAATAAAAAAGTAAAATAACATTGCTTCACGTCTACAATGAAAAAAATGCAAATGAATGATAACAACCATACTCTTTAAATTCTCGAGGAATTATGACCTCAACATCATCAACTTTGATACTTATTTCATCTTGCTTATTAACAACAATAATGGACTCTTTTTGAATATGAACATCTTCAATATGAGAACTAGAATCCACAAATTGCAAATTAGTTTCAACCAATTCAATCTCTTGAGCATAACTATCTTCAATTAATGAACCAGACTCATGAATGATAATATAATCAATTACATCATCGAGAACATAATCTCACTTACATGATTCAAAACAAGATAATGACTCAAAAATTTAATCAATCTTCGCAACTCTAGCCTCTTCAAACGAAGGATTCTTAGAAATTTTAGGAGTTAAAGTTGATTCAAAATCATCAAACCTCCTATTCAAAGCCTTAAATTGATCACTAAAAGCCTTAATTAAAAACTTCATATTTACCTCTACATGCTTACTACCCCCACTACTCATTTTGTA
>CANXYA012531570.1:0-10022 GCA_948193465.1 Acalypha hispida
TATGTGATTTTTTTAAAAGTTTAATATTTCATTTTTTCTAAACATTAAATAAAACTATTCATTAAATTTTTAAATTTATGAGAAGAGAGTGGGATATTTTAGTTATTTCTTTCACTAGATCAAGCTTTTGTTATTTGTTATTTTACTTTTTTAATCTATATATTATTCAGTTTCTCAAGTTTATGGCATGTCGAGTGTTGGTAAAATTTTATGTGTTTTAGAAATTTGAACTCGATATATTTGTTAAACTGTAAACAAGCTTTCACTATCTCATGTTCTCGTGGCCACATTATTTTTATTTATTAATCGTTGCTTTTGGTAATTTTATTATGTTATTGGTGTTGATATTGCAATGGTGGAGTGTCTTTCAAAACAAAAAAGAAGACAAGAATTGGAAGTGGAACAAGTATAAGGCATTGAAAATGTGAAAAAAATAGTAATTTTGAGTTTAGGGTTATCTAGAACTTTTATAAAAATGTCTTGTTTTTAAATATTTTTGTGATAATAAACGTGAGAATATTGAATTTTTATGGAGCATTGTTATGAATGATTATGATAGATATTAGGTATATATACAAGAGAATTTAATTATATCATTGTGATTTTTTTAAATTTATATTGATAGTTAAATTGATAAAATTATTGATTAGTAATTCACTTGATAAGTTGTTAATTTAATATTTCGAGAGAATCATTTCTTTCTTTAAAATCTTTTTGTATTTTAATGTTTACCTTTAAATTGATTAAATGTATTCAACATTATTTCAATCTAAAATAATAAATATAATTCAAATGATCTAGCTAAATTAGACTATTTAATGATTTTCAATTCGATTAATCCATTTTAATTTTAAAACAATAAGAATAATAATAAGTTTTTACTATAAAATAGTATTTTCTCCGTCCCAAATTAATAGTTTACGTTATTATTTTTCACGTCCAAAATAATACTCCACTTTCTTTTTAAGAAAGTTGTTAAAGTTAATTAATTTATTAACTTACGAACATATTACTCCTTCTTTCCCAAAAGAATAGTTCATGATTACTATTTTTATAATCTCAAAATAATAGTTCAATTTTCTTTTTTGAAAAGGATTATGGTTAATTAAAAAATTTTTTTGAGTGTAATTGACAAAATTATTCCGATCTTAAATATAAATATAAAATTTAAAAAAATTAAAAAAAATAGTGATATTATAGTAAACAATTTAAAAAATAGTTATATTATAGTAAACATTAAAAAGTAACTATTTTCCAAACATTTAACTCATTGTTATTATTTTTTTAATATTGTATTATTATTTTGGGATGGATGGAGTAATATATTTTGAAATGAAAGACGTGAAATTTTAATTTTTTTAATAAAGTAGTATTATTTTAATCATTAGCTAATTATTGTTTTCTTCTTTTTTATTATTCTTCTCATATTGGACCAATATTATTTTGGGACAAATGAAGTATTAAGTATTTCGATTAGCAGACTTTTGGATCACTGGTAATATTTTTTATACATGAAAATTTCTATTAACAGAAGTCTTGTATTAAAAAATTTTAAAGATAGAGTACGATTGCTTTCGACTGAAAATTAGTCTTCATAATCATTAAATAAAATATAATAAAACTCTAATATTTTACTATTTCATATTTAAAAAGAAGATAGAAAAGGAGAATGATCGATCTTATCAATTAAAAACTAGTTTACTAATATAAATTATTCGAATCATCTAACTAAACTACACTAACTAAAAAGTGTCGATTTAACTACTCGAATAGATCGATCGACATATATCATTAAAAGATAGTTCAATAATAAAATTCGAATCATATAACAGAACTACGGCTAATTAAAGAGTTTCGATTTAACTAGTTTGATCGATCAATCAATCAATTTCGACTTTTAAAACAATAAGTATAATAAAAGAATTTAGCATTTTGAAGAAGGAAATTAAGCATTTTTTTTTCCTAATAGAAGGAAAAGATTCTAAAAAATGAAGAAAAGAGAGGCTATTTTAGAGGATTGGGAATCAGAAAAGGAATGGTGGAGATGATAAGATATGGTCCTCGATGGTTAAGTCTAGTCCTGTCCCTCTCTTTAGGTAACAAAATGTCCCCCACAAATTCCCACTTTAACTGAATTATATTTAACTAGCTAGGGACCCCCTTCACTTATTTAAAACAAATTCAGATTTATTTATACGAAAAACTAGAGTTTGTCGAAAATATTTGTATCGGGTCGAAATTCTAAATCAAATTATATTAAATTTTTAATATGGCTCTAATTAATAATATATATTTTTATATATTGAATCTTACTGAATCAAATAATCGAAAATGAAATTTATATAATTTAATTTTAAAATTTACATATATCTTTACATTTACTTTGGTTTGGTCCACAATTCATGATCTGATTAAGTCATAGAATAAGATATTCCACTTCGGTCAAAATGTCTTGATTTGCTTCCTATCTCTTAAACTTTTGGTATTTTTGCATGAAAAATTTTCCATTCTGCTTCACTTCATTGATTTACGTTTGATTTAATTCACTAATTTTAATAGTGAAAAAGAAAAGTAGGATCTTAATAAAGATGTTAATATGATGTGTTTACAATTATTGGCCTATTAATATCATCCTTTATGCTCTGTAATCGCCGGATTAGGAATATTTCTCGGTTCGAATTTGTCTCGGTTTTAATCAACTACGAGCTTAAATTTTAATTTATTTAATAAATGAGTTGATTTCAAATATTCAGGTGCTTGTTCATATTTTTGAATAACTCGTTAAAATATTTTTAATTTTTTAAAAAAATTTCTCATAAATATATTTATTTGTAAGGTTTGTGAGTTAAATTTTATTGATTTTTTTATATAATATAATATAATTTATAAAGATTAAAACATTATATATTTTATTTATATTATATGAAAAAAATTAAATATTCAAATATTTTTTTAAATAATATTTTTAAATAAAAAGATGTAATTAATAATGATCATTAAATTTTTTAATTAGTCGGTCAAAACTAAGCGAACATATAGTATTTAACAAATACTTGAGTTCGACTCGTTTATAAACGAGCGTACCAGGCTATCTCAAATTCGTTATGCTCGTTTATTTAATAGGTTTAATTACACCTCCAGTTGGAAAGGACTTCTTTCCATAATTTTCAAATTTGTATCGCACTTTTTTTTATTACTATCTCCATTCCCCGCAAAGTAGTCGGGCATAGAGTTTTCCTAGGTTTTTTTTTTATATATAAGTATATAAAAATAATGGTACCGTTTGAGTTGTTTAATGGTACCGTTTGAGTTGTTTTTGTTAAAAATTACTTTAAATTGAACTATTTTTGCGAAAAAAATATTTGTTCCTATGTTTCAAATCGATATTTGAATACTTTTTCACTTTAAAATTATTTTAAATTGGACTATTAATTTAGAACTGAAGTGTAAACATATTCTAAATGTGGACTTTGTTGTTAATGATGTATTACTTATATATTTCTTCCATCTAAAAATTATAATTTTAAATTGACTTTAAACTGGAAAAAAAACTTCAAACTGAACTATAATTTTGGAACGGAAAAAATATATATTTACGCTACTTGACCAGGATCATAAATAACACTTTAACATTTATTCATTTAATTTTTTTTTACTTTGGCGGTCCAATGGGCCGTGAGTTACATTGCAGAAGTAGCTCTCTTTTTAACATGCACCATTAATGTGTTAATTTTCCTAATGCAGAGGAGGTAACTCGAACTCAAGATATCTCACCGGAAACGCTCTGGAGTTAGGCTCAAGTATATTCATTTAAATTATTCAATCATACACAATTGGGTCAAATTAGTTAAAAAAAAAAATACTACTAATTCAATCTTGTTAAGGGGATGGCACTAATAAAAATTGGAACTGTAGTGAAAAACTTTTGACATCATGAAATCTGAACTCAACAACTAAAAGATATTTAGGAAATATCATGTTTTGTCTTGTGACTAAATGTGCTTAACGGTATAGCCATGGCTGGAAAGATGAATAATTCATTTTTAGGATATGCTATTGCTACTACTATTCTCTTCTCTACTACCATATCCTATAGATTTATATGGTCCACTTCCACTTTTCCATTTAAATTTTTTTTCCTTAAATAAAAAATAGAACTTTTTACTTTAAAAGAAAAATGTCGGATAGCCGATTAAAAATATTATCATTTTCGCTTTCACGTTGCATTATAATTACAGTATAAATATATCTGTTAGTTAACAATACAATGATAAAACCAATAATGGAGAAAGTCGAGGTAGATTTTATGCTTCATTCAGAATAAAAGATATGTATGATAAATAAAAATGTTTAAGGAGGGAGATCTCGAATTTGAACTCAATTTTATTGCAAGAGAGAGATAGTATCCCTTGTGATTTAACGAGATTTATATTTTTTCATAATTTATTACTTATATATATATATATATTTATTTAAAATAATCTTTTTTTACTTTTCGTCGCATTTATAATATAAAAATGAAAGAATTTTTTTTTTATAGACCCATCCACCATGGACAAATATTTTTTACAATTATTTTATTCAATGGTAAAAAATGTCTTGATCCATTTACATTTAAATTGAGTTAATAACAGAATTTCCCTAATATTAATATGTTCAGCAAATATGTAAACAAACAAACCAGAGTTTAGAGTTACAATATTTTTTATATGTTAGAATAACATATTTTATCTAGAAAAATTTGATATTAACAAAATCTTTACGCAAAATTTAAAAGTTTTCAAATTAGTGATAAAATTTATATAGTTGTTAAAATTAGAGATCGTGGCATCTCTTATAAACATTTAATAAATTAACATATATCATTTTCACGTATCAAAAAACATATATCATTTTCATTTCAAGTTAACAGTCCAATTTAGAATGATTTAAAAGTGAACTGTGTTTTTGGAGGGAGAAAGGAGGAAGTATCAATTAGGGCTTTTGTTCTGCTGGTGGAAGAAAATCAGTTCTAAATAATACATTTCTGAATTTTAAATTGTTAATCACTTTCGATCAACGAAACTTGTCCTTCAAAAAAAAAAAAATCAATGCAATTTGCTTTAGCTGTTCTTATGATTTTAATCCACTTTCAATACATTATTTACAGTGCTTCAAATTACTGTTTTACTTTCACTAAGTAAATATGACAGAATCCAACTAAAAATATATGTATGCATCCACTAAATTTAATGTATAGTTACTTTAATTTTCTAATATGCAAGTAATGATTATATAAATTAATTTTAAATTAATTTTTACCTTAATTTCTAATATAAAATGAGTACAAAGAATATATGGTTTCCCACTTAATTTGTGCTTCCACTTCTTATTAAGAATTATTTTTTCCTTGATTATTCATTCTCTATTTATAATATTAAATTTATTATATATTCTTTGTTTATAATATTAATTATTTTTGTTCCTTATTATTATAAATTCCTTAGCACAATCAATATTAAATTTGATATTATATTCCTTATGTTTTATATTATATTAATTATTATAATAAGTATTTGGTTTTACTATTAAATATCACTATTAGTAGGGGTGAGCAAAAACCGAACCAATCCGTAAACCGCACCGAAACCGAACCGAAAAAACCGTACCGAATGCAAACCGAAATTTTATGATTTGGTTTGATTTTGTAATATTAAAAAATTTCGGTTTTATGGTTTGGTTTGGTTTTACCCTTAAAAAAACCGAACCAAACCGAACCGAATTTTGACTTAAAAAACTATAGTTTTTATATATAACAATATAAATATATATGTATTTATATATTTTTTTTATGTAGTTAAATATGTTTATATGACTAAATTACTATTGTGTAAGTATATTTAGGTGTATTTAATATTTGATTTATTTTTAAAATAGTTTTATATCAATTTAATTTTAAAATAAATATTATTTTATTTAATTTTTATAAATTCGATTAAACCGGCCGAACCGAACCGAACCAAACCGAAAATTTCGATTCACCGAACCGACGGTTTACTTCATAAAATGGTTTGGTTTGGTTTGGTTTAATTTATAAGAGCTTTGGTTTGGTTTGATTTTAGTGATTTTATCACCGAACCGAACCGAACCGTGCTCACCCCTAACTATTAGTATTATTCATAAACATTCAACAGATAACTATTAATAATTAAAATTTATTTTTCTTACATCAGTTTCTACCAATATCATACGAAGAGATTAATATTATGAAGTAAAATACATAGTTTTTTAAAATTATAAATTAAATAAATTTCACATATAATGGTTTTTTTACAGGTAAAGATGATTAATGGTTGATTTTTTTTAAAAAAAATTAATGATATTTTTCATTATTATTTATTATTTTTACCTAATAAGTTATAAATTATTTTAATAAATACTATTTCTTTTTTCCAATATAATCATAATTTCAAAAAGAATTTCCACAATAATTTATTCCGATAGTCTGATATATGTGTGGACAAGAGTTTTCTTTCATCCGAGAGTGTACAGAGTAATTTCTATACATATATATTTAACTAGTACTCCATTAGCACAGTAATCCGACTGTTCAACTATATTAAAATTTGACTTATTTATTAAATGAATTTAAATGAGTATAAAACTTAAGTTTAAACTTGATTTGTTTCTTGTCAAAGCGAATTTGTATTTTACCTCAATTTCAGAGAGTTTAATCGGAAAATATATGTGAAATAAGTTCTCGAATTTGAGCCAGAACTTCAACTAAATTTAAAACTAATGTTTAAGATAAAGCGAGGTTATAACTTTTTATTTTGTATTAAATAGATTGAAAACTTATCTAAAATTTATTAAGTATTCAGTTTTAACCCATATTTTTAAATGGATTAATTATACAATTTCAAAACTAAATTGAATAATAAAAAATTTGTTAAGATCATTTTGGTAATTGTAAAATAGTTTAAATATATTATTTTTTTTTTAAAAAATGGTTGTTTACGTCCGTTTGGACCATTTGATCTCAAATAAATAAATTATGTGCTTATTTGCTTTCAAAAGTTGATTTTAGATATTTTTGAGCCTTTATCCAATTTTTATATTAATAATGATAAAAAATTATTCTCTCCGTTCCATAATAATAGTCCATTTTTACTATTTTGATAGTTTTAAAATTATAGTTCAAATTTCTTATTTGAAAAGTGATTATGATTAATTAAACAATCTTTTAAAACGTATTTTATAAGATTAAGATTATCCTTATCTTATATATAAAGTTTAAAAAAATTTAAAAAGATAGCGGTATTATAGTAAATATTAAAAAGTAATCACTTTCCAAACATTTAATTTATTTTTTTTATTTTTTGGATATTGGACTATAATTATGGGACAGAGGAAGTAATTTTTATGATAAATTTTATAAAAAATAGCAAATTTATTAAATATTTATTAAAAATATACAATATAATTTGAATATAAAAATTATTATAAATTTGAATGAATCACAAAAAGATAACTTATAAAAAACTATTATAAATTTAAAAATTATTTTATTATCTATAAAAAATATTTTATTTTATTTATTTATTTAGTAAAATTATAATATTAAATTTCACTTTTAATATATTTATAAATAATATATGTTGCATGAATTACTCATGAGTTCTAAATGAATAATTTAGTAATGTAAAAACTACACCAAATACCCAATTTCAAAAAATAATTTCAAAAATACCTAGACAACTTTTTAATTTCAAAAATACCTAAAGTCCATTTATTATTATTTTAATTATTTATTTTCCACTCCACTTTTTTACTTCCGCAACAACTCTTTATTTTTTCCACTCCACTCATTGGTATTCCCTAAAAATCTCTTTCATTCAAATTTTGTAATTCCTTTTCTAATGGAATAAAAAAATTTAAAATTGAATCTTAATAAATTTTCATCAGATTTTTATCTATCACCTCGTATATATTTAGTTCTTTTATTTTTGTTATTTTTTGAAGAGCTTTAATTTCTTTTAACGTAAAATGATGAATCAAAAAAAGGAGCTCCGGCAACTGTTCATCTCCCAAAAAGAATTATGGAAAAAAATTATTTTTGTCTAAATAAGCTGCGATGTATGCGAAGAAAAAAGATGCTATCGGTAATCCTAAAAAAATTGCTAAAAACAAAAAGGCAAGTATTGAAACTAATGTTGTGTTATCAACTTTGCGTTGATTTTGTAGTTGATGTTTTTCTTGAATTATGGGTAATTTTGCACAAGATATTGATACCAGTTTTAGAGGAAATTATGAAGAGGTTAGTTTTTTTTTTTTCATTCTAATTTTTTTGATAATGGTGTCGTGTTTAAGCTTTATTAAAAGTAAGTTACTATTTAGTTATCTTCTATTTACTTCTGTTTTTTAAATGTTGCTACTATTATTATTTTTTTTATATTATTTTTGAATAGAGATTGTCGTGTTTTTGCTTACTCATTTGCTGAGTACATAGTTCATGGAATGGAAATCATTTGCAAGTCAATGGATTTCTAGTTTTATGTTTTTTATATTATGACAGTAGTTATAGTTACATATATTAGAGTCTGTGCAACAGATCTTCTATTTTAGAAGATCACTATTTAATAAAATATTAATTTAAATTAAAATTTTTGTTTTGAAATTTGTGTTATTTTGAAAAAGTTTAAATGAGTAAATATAATAATAATAAAATTTAGAAAAATTTTGGAAAAGTGAATAGTGATTATTCAAATTTGTAAGTTGTTTAAAAATTTTTGAAGGATGAATTTAAATTTTATTATTTATTTATTTGTGTTTTGGTATTTTGTAGGGACATGCATATTTTTCGATGTAAAAGTTAGATTATAATATATTATTTTATGTCCCTTTCTTTTGTTGGAACAATAATGTTCTTTTTGCTCACTATTTTAATGATATTCGTAGAATTTTTAAATTTTCTTTTCAATATTATTTATTTTTCTTTTTTCCTTTTTTATTTCTTAATTTGCTACTGAGTGTATGTTTGTTTTGTTCAATTTAAATTACCAATTTTTTACTAGATTGTCATTTTATTATAATATGTTATAAATCAAATAAATAATGAATTACCAAAAAGTTACCAGTTTTTTACCTAATTATAAATCATTATACTCTATAGTTGTTGTGTTTTAATTAATTACGGTCTTAAATACCTATTTTTGAGGAGTAGATATATGTTAATTTTTACAGTTTTGAAGAATTTATAATAATATATTGTGATTATTTCTCTCATATTTTTTGTTATTTTCAAATCAAATTATGAGAGATTTAATGAGATTTTGAATTTTATAAATTATAAGTTGAAATATGATAGAATCTGATTTTGGATTGGGCACAGACCTAAAAAAAATGAGAAAAATGGGTGGGTGCCGTGGTTATTTTTTTTAAAATTTTAGGCACTCTTGCAAATACTTTTTTGGGTGCCATGGTTATGTTACCACTAATTTACTTCAGATCTTATTAATATTAAAACAAATTTATATTAAATACAGTTATGTTTCTATTAATTAAATAAAAAGGTACCGTTTATTTAATGTTAAGTAACCGTCTATATATAACGTATTAGCTTTAAATCATAGCAATTTAATAATTCGAATTTAATAATTCCTCTTTTTCAAAATGTCGATTTTTATTATTTTAATTTTTGATATTGTTTTTCAATTTCAGGTACAATGGCTACAATAGATTTCTTTCAAGCATTTTAATTCAATTTTGAATTGTTTAGCAGAGATTTGTAAGCTGGTATAAAAATGTAAATCATCATCCTAAAATTAAGGAAGTGGTTTAATTTTTTTTTTTTACTTTTTTTACTTTGTTCTCCTATTTTTTTATTTTTAAGCATTCTTGTAAATATTTTTTAATAATAGGTATTTTTACAATTATTTTTTAAAATTAGGCATACAGTGTAATTTAAAAAAAAATTAACTATTATAGCATTTTCCATTTCCTTCCAAACGAGGGTATTTCTAAGAAAATTTGTTGGTTTTTTT
>CANXYA012534514.1:0-10182 GCA_948193465.1 Acalypha hispida
TGAGCCAGCTACAATTATCAAAAAATATCCAAAAGGAATCTTTTCAATTTGCTCTCTAATTTGAGCTTTCTCTCTCTAGTTTCTCTCTCTTAGTCTTCATCTTCAACCTTTGAATTTCTTGATTTTTAGATCTCAAATTCAGCTAAAAATACTGATAAAAACCATAAAAACACTCTACAAACACCCATTTCTAGCTACAATCTTTAGTTTTTAAGAAATCTCAAGTTAAAGCTAAAGGTACACTTCTTTTAATATTCATTTTTGATCTTGTTGTTATGTTTTTCAGTGTTAAAATCAAGTTTTAAGCACCCTTCCGAGACTAAAAAGTATTGATCTATTCTTCTTTGAGCTTTGGTGTTGTTTTGAGCTTCAAAATAGCTTGAAAATGACCCAAAATAGCTTATTCTCGTAATGGATTTTACCCACAAAAACAGTGGCGACTTCTTGCGTCAGTCCTTGCCATTTTAAACTCTGGCTTATGCCAAAGTCAAGGCTTTCTGCGCCAATCTCACCAAGGTTGCACCAATGTTTTCACAACTTTGTGTTTTAGCCTATTTTCTTCAATTTTTAATGTTTTAACGTCATTTTTGCTTCAAATCTGTCACATAAAATGTTCTTACACTTGGTTTAGTCATATCTATCAAGGATAACCAAGTTTAAGATGGATATAGGGGATTTGATTTTATGCTTTTCATGCTTTTATGTTCTCAATTTCTTTATTTGTTTCATGTTATTTTATTATTCTTGCTTTAATTTATCATTTAGTATCATATCTAGTTTATACTATGATGAAATGATAGAATAGATCTTGTTGTTTACTTCATTTTCCTTATTTTGAGCCTATGATCGACTTAGTCTTGATTTGATCCATAAGATCCAACTTCTATATCTTGTGATCATAATGAAGTGAGGCTATTTCCTTATTATTTATTTATGTTGTTATGTTATTTTCTTACTTTATTGCTCATTTATATATCATTTCCTTTACTTTTATGTCATTTATTCATCATTATTATCATGCTTTTATCCTTATTTCCTAAGCTTTGGAGTTATGGACAAATTGAACCTAAGGCACTCTAATGAACTTAAATCCTTCATACTTGGCTAAATTAATACCTCCGGACTTGATTTGGACCCCTGCGCATATCTAAAAAGTAAATAATCTTGTTGTTTTTAAGTGATTTTTGGATCTGCCTAGGTTTGACAGTGACTTGCGCCACTGTCATGGTCTTCTGCACCATTGGCTATACCAGAAAGCATTGGTTTGTACCAATGGCAACCCTTTCTGTGCCAGTGCCTTTTTCAGTTTGTTGCCTTTATTTTCATGTTTAATTCCCCTTATTTCTGATGTACCCCCATTTCTTTATTTCCGATATTTTGGTTTGTTGTAATGTATGTTTGATGTACATGATGTTTTGAATGCTCAGATTTCATGCTTATTATGATGTAATGTAAAATGCATAACAAGTGAGATTGACGAACCCAAATTTTTGAAGTGTGAGGTGGCAGTTTCTGAACCCTGACCATCTTAACTATTTCATGGTCTTGGTCCGGGTGGCGACTCCGCACTTTTCAAGGCTTCATTACCGTTTAGCCTTAGAATATTTTACGAGATTCAACTAATTTGGCGAATCTGACTTACCCACAGTGAGGGAATATCCGATCCAAACGATGAGATCGATTTAGAGCGTCAATAGTGGACCAATCATCTAGATGTTATACATCTTTAGAGTACGTTATAATTTGCATGAAGTTCTCTTTATTTGCTTCTTTTGATTATGTTGCATTCATTGACCTAGAATGTGTGCTTTAAAAAGCACTTAGGACCTTGAAAACTTCCCTATTTCCCGTGCTATTGGTTGGTCTCGTATGGCCATTAACTCGCTTCTTTAAGCGTCTTTTCAGGGTGCTTGATTTCAACCTAGCCACTCGATCTCTAAGTTGCCGCGTAGCATTATTGTTTTGAGTTACGTTAGGTTTTGGTGAGTTTCGAAGACCAACAGTGTCTAACCTAACCTCATTTTGTTACCATAGATCCCAAAATTCATTAGGACCTTTTGCATACGGCTGTGTTTCATAATGACCAACTTTATTGAACTTAGAATCTTTGTTCACATTTGAAATTGATTCAAATTAAGGCGTTATGTTGCCAGATTTAAACCTTGCATGAATAAGGATTTTAGATTATTCCTTAGGGCTCATTATATAAGTCATAACATTAGAATATGGGATAGTTTGTAAGAGAAGCGCTCAAAACCCCACCTAAGAAGAAGAGACGACCACAGAGAGTCATAAGGTTGAAAGGAGGGATGGTGAATAGTAAATATGGTTGCTATTTGCTATATTTGGTTATTGTGTACTAATTGAGCACGAGATATCACTAAATTAACATGCATTCATTAACTTTGTTTCTTTTGTAGCCACGATGCATTTTTGCATTACATGGAATAATGCATGCATTTATACTAGAAAATATGAATGCATTCATGCATCTGGGTCTTATTTATTTTGTACTAATGTTTGTTACCTTGTGTCTTTAGATCAAAAGATGTCAGATCTGTTTATTAAAAGAGAAGAGTTTGACAAGGCTCTAGCTCAAGCACTTAACAATGCGTATGATCAAAAGGTGGTTCCCACAATGACGAGGATTGATGCCTATACCGATTTCTTAAAGGAGAGGGATGAGATTAAGTTAAAAGAAAAAGCCATTTAAGCCAAGGCTAAGATGCAAGAACACGCCACCGGCCAAGTGAATTTTCCTCCCTTTAACCTTGAAGATGAGAGTAATACTTCCTATACTCCCCACATCACTCTTGATCATTTGGATAAAACTTAAAACATCCTAACTACAAGACCTAAAATTTACTTACTAACATTTTACTAACATAATTTCACATCATAGCGAATACATTTTCAAAATCACTTTACAGCAGTCTCAAAATCCAATTTATTAAACCCAACAAATGACATCAGATTGACTCGAAACTGAACATACACATACTTTATATATCCATCTAGAATCCACTAAAGGAATTTACAAAATTTCAAATCTAACCATCAAACAAATCAAGAAACATGACTGACTTGCATTGCTTACAACATGACCTGCTGACAAAGAAAATATCACAAAATAGATCATATATCCAAAAATTAAACCATTTTACAAGGTCATATCACACATATATATCAACAACATATCCGAAAATGAAGCATTTCTAGACTCATTCGACCACTCAAATAACTAATATACGGTGACAGCTATAATCTGTCAACACAAAAATTTTACTAGACCCACTCTTACAAATAAAATCATTAAAAATTCAATAGACATTGAAATAGTAAACCGTTTTCACAAAGTTAATCTAGACTCATATAAATACAAAATATCTCAAAAGAAACCAAAAATAAGATGTCTAGACCATACAAAATGACATAGAACAATAGGTACAAAAATCTGTCAATTTTGCAAATAATTACTACAACATAACAAATCAATTATTAGAGTATCCGATTAATACATATTTCGTAATCTCAAACTTCGAGCAATAACCTGAAACTTTAACTGTGAGGGGGTTAGCATTCCACATGCTCAATGAGGGACGACACGATTTTGGTGTCCACACAAGTCTTAAGTTAAGAATAATTTGCCAAATAGACTTTTATTTAATTTATCCATATAATACACACCATAAAATCATCAAAACAACTCTAAATAACATTTTACACAATCACATCAGACTAAATAAGCATCAATTCAAGAAATTAATCAAGCACAAACCATACATATTCATAATTAAAATACAAAGCTATGGCTATCTCATTTGCTCCAATCCACTATGTAACCTCTTTCCTCTCATAAATTTCATTCTAAAATTCTCCAAATTCGTATTTACATTTAATTCACCATACCAATTATTCTGTCTAAAGCTTCCAATTTTGTAGCCTTGTTTTCTAAATAAAACTAACCCAATTTTGCCAAAACACCACTCCTTTTTACACAATCTTCATTTAATCTGAATTTCACATAAATTCATATCAACTTTCAAAAACAATTAAGCACTAAACATAACTATATATTATCATATCTTGATCATCAATATAGTTTCTTCCCATTCTTTCTCAATTTAATTCAACTTTTACTATAACCCCCTATTTGTTTTCATCATTCTCTCTTATTTTTCTATTAAGCTCTTTCTTTCTTTTTTTTTAAAAAAATTACAACATGAGATAAGTTTGGAAAATGAGGGATTTTGATCTTTTATATGCTTAAGCAAGAATAATATGAAACCTTGGAATGGAGCAAGTATAAACTTTAATTTTAAATTTTCATAGAAAAAGTTCACAAACTTTTTGCATGAATCGCTCTAGTCCTTTAATAGCTCCAATTGAACTTTCTATCAATACCAAAACTTCTTATTTTAAAATTTCCTTTCATTTATATCCTCAAACTGGATTAAATTTAACTAAACTACAGTTATTGGGTGTTTATTACTTAATATATCTCTATATTTCTATCGAATTTAATCCAAAATCAATAAACAATCAATCAAAATTATTAAATAATTTTTTTTCAAGATTCAGAATTTGACAATTCTACCCTCCTTAAAGGATTTCATCCATGAAATTCAAAATTATCTATCTTCCACTGCGTACTCTAATATACACAACCATTCATATTCTAATATTGTCGTCATGCCAAAAATAAAATCATTAAAATCTAATTTTACACACATTTATGAAACATCTTCTTTTAACTAGTATATTTAAATTTCATTTGTAAAATTACCTTTCATGAAAATCATTTTCCCCCAAATTTCTTTGTTTTCTTTTTGACTTCCGAACTTGAACTCTTTCTCCCGTACCCGCTCGCACCTTTACTAAGCGTTCGGGGTGTTTCTGGCTAATTTAACTCTCACCGGCTCTTCTCTCTCATTCAGTGATGCCGTTATATAGCTAGTCAAATGCACTGACACATTTGCACTGTGTTTTTTCACGCTTTTGCACTGTGTTTTTTCACATTTTCATCAATAAACCCTTCATTTCACTACTTATCGGTATTGCCAAACACATATGCATCGACTGAGTGTTCCTCACTAGTTATGGACTCGAGTCATATTTTTTCTCGATTCCAATTCATAACATGAAACACATACTCTAGTCCACGGTTTGTAAAATACCCCCAGTGTTCAAAATTCTTGTACTAGAATCACCTTCCCAATGCTCTACATTTATGCGTGTATTTTCAACGATGTGAATGAATGTGTGCATGATATGTGTCCTATTTGATCCTAACTGATACGTCAACTTGTATTCTTCACACAAAATTCATTTTAAAGCACATTTTCAAACACATTTTCATATTCATACATTTTGAACTTTTTTTTCTTTTTAACCTCATATTCTCATTTTAAGAAATTCACATTTCTTTACACTTTTTTTTTTCACTTTCACAACTCATTTATTAATATCATTTACTTTCTTTACCACACAATCACATTTGATGTTTATTCATTCAATAAAACTCATTTCAAAATTGAAATCATTTCACAAATTCCATTGCCTTAAAATATAACCATCATAAAGATATCATTCAATTCTTTTTTTCCTTCTTTTATTTCACAACTCAAATGAATATTTTTTTTAAATCGCTTCAATAACACATAATTATTTAGCATTTTTGGGCGACTATAACCTAAAACTTCATAACCTTTCCTAAAAATTTATAATACTTTGTAACTTTTCCCTTTTTTTTCTCATCCTAACTCTCACCATTTTTATACTATAGCATGCATTCAATCCACATTCGATAAAGAACAACACATCATAAATCAAATAGTACACAAAGATAAATTTAATTTACATACCTTTTTCCGTCATTGTTTGAGGGATCTTAAGGAAACTTAGATATTGGCCTCTAACTTTTGACTCTTTTATTAAATAAAATTGACTCATTTTCAAATAACTCTCAAATAATCTAATATACACAAATCACAACGCCATATTGACAAAATAATTCAAAATTAAACAACACTCAAATTAATAAAAAATTGAGGAACATAAAGCCGCTCTGATACCAACTGAAATATCACAATGCCAAGATCTTACATTTACTTACTAATATTTTACTAACACAATTTCATATCATAGCGAATACATTTTCAAAATCTGTATATCCAAAAATTAAACCATGTTACAAGGTCATAACACACATATATATCAATAACATATCTGAAAATGAAGAATTTGGACTCATTTTTCCACTTAAATAACTAATATATGGCGAAAACTATAATCTATCAACACAAAAATTCTACCAGACCCACTCTTACAAATAAAACCATTAAAAACTCAAGAGACGTCAAAATAGTAAACCGTTTTCACAAGGTTAATCTAGACTCATATAAGTACAAAATATCTCAAAAGAAACCAAAAATAAGATGTCTAGACTATACAAAATGACATATAACAATAGGTATGAAAATTTGTGAATTTTGCAAATAATTACGACAACATAACAAATCAATTATAAGAGCATCCGATTAATCCATATTCTGTAATCTCCTCCTTCGAGCAATAACCTGAAACATTAACAGTGAGGGGTTGAGCATTCCATGTGCTTAATGAGGGACGACATGATTCTGGTGTCTACACAAAACTCAAGTTAAGAATAATTTACCAAATAGGCTTTTAATTAATTTATCCACGTAATACACACCATAAAATCATCAAGAAAAAAATAACATTTTACACAATTACATCAGACCAAATAAGCATCAATTCAAGCAATTAATCAAGCACAAACAACATATATTCATAATTAAAACACAAAACTATGGCTAAGACTTTCCCTCACATTCTCTCCTTTGCTCCAATCCACCATGCAACCTCTTTTCTTTCATAAATTCCATTATGAAATTCTCTAAGTTCGTATTTCCATTTAATTCACCATTTTGAGCTCATTTCTTCACCCAAATATTCTGTCTGAAGCTTCCAAAATCATACCAATTCTTATACTAATCATGTAGCCTTCTTTTCCAAACAAAACTAACCCTAACCCAATTTTGCCCAAAACGCACTCCTTTTTACACAATCTTAATTTAATCCGAATTTCACATAAATTCTTATCAACTTTCAACAATAATTAATCAAGAAACATAACTATATATTATCATATCTTGATCATCAATATAGTTTCTACCCATTCTTTCTAATTTTTATTAACTTTTACTATAACACCAAATTTGTTTTCATCATTCATTCTTATTTCTGTATTAAGCTCTTTCTTTTTTTTTTTTTAATAATAGACATGAGATAAGTATAGAAAATGAGGGATGTTGTTCTATTATATGCTTAAGACAAGAGTAATTTGAAACCTTGGATTGGAGCAATTATAAACCTTAATTTTCAATATTCGTACAAAAAGATCGCAAACATTTTGCATCAATCGCTCTAGTCCTTTAATAGCTCCAATTGAACTTTCTATCAATACCAAAACTTCCTATTTTAAAATTTCCTTTCAATTATATCCTCAAATTGGATTAAATTTAACTAAACCACAGTTATTGGGTGTTTATTAACTAAGATATCTCTATATTTCCATCCAATTTAATCCAAAATCAATAAATAATCAGTTAAATTTATTAATAATTTTTTTTTCAAAATCCAAAATCTGACAAAACTACATGGGGGAAGAAGCTTACTAATGAGGTGGAAAAAAAAACAAGCATACCATAATGGTCAAGGGCTTTGGAAGTGTTGGCTTTTCTTATTTTTCACTTGATGGAAAAGGGAAGTTATCTCAAGGGTTCAAGATGTCGAAGATAGAGAAATATAAAGGAGTAGGGGGATCCCCATCTTCATCTCAAAACCTGTGCTTATGCCATGCAAGCCACCACTCTCTTTTGAGCTCAAAAGATGGACTTGTTCATGCTCACTTTGGAAGGCATGGCATTAGCATGGTACCACAAGCTTGATTCCATACCAAAGTTAATTGGGATCTACTATGCAAAGCTATGATCAAGCAATTTGGGTTTCAAGCTCAACTTGAAGTGATACTACTAGATTTGGAAATGGTCAAGCGAAGATCCAATGAATCATTCTCTGATTACTTCAATCGTTGGATATCTAAAGTCGGGCAACTGAAGCATAAACTAGAGGAGCGGGACATGATGAGTAAGTTGATAGATGGTGCACTTCCTCAGTTTGGTAATACCGTGAGATTTCATAATTTTTGCAAATTTATTGAGATGTATTCCACAGGTCTCAGGTTGAACAATATGAACTCGCAAAGAAGAAGGAAACCAAGGATTTCAAACCTTCTAAAGCTACTGCAAGTGTAAGTGCTTTCATCTCAAGCACTCCTTAACCTGCGGATATTAACTCGATTCAAATTCAAGGCAATGGTTGAAGAAGAAAGTTTTCTCAATTCAACATTCTGCTCTCAGTTGTTTACAAGAGGTTGTTAGAGCATGGTAAGATCTCTCCACTTGCCCCCGTGATTGCAAGAGATCAAGGTGCAAATGATTTTAAGTTTTGTGCTTATCTTCAAACCAATGGTAAGCTTAACACTAATGATTGTTGAAAGTTGAGGTATAAGGTAAAAGATCTCATTGAAGAAGGTGTGATTCAAGATCCCAAAGCAAATCCAAGTACTAAGAGAAATCCTCTTCCAAACTACAACAAAGCTAACATGGTATACAAAGGTGCATAAGATCAGAAGAATAGGAATGTGTGTGTGATCATTCATGAGGAGTTTACCTAAGATGAGGTGATTATTATGTTTGTGAGGTAGAATCCCAAAGTCGAGGATGGGAGCAAGGGAGTTAAAGAGAAAATCAACCGTGAGATGAGTGCTAGGTGGCATGTGCTTCACATATGGTATCTAGAGGATAGTAGTGAAGATGGTGCTAATTGTCTTAAAATAGTTCTATGGGTTAGGGATAGTCTAAGTATTAATAATGAAGAGTATGTGCAACCTATAACTAGGTATAGAAGACTCTACAATGCACCTCTAAGAGATGCACCAATCAATGTGGAAGAGGTAGTTTAAAAGGGAAGGAGAAAGAAGATGAGGACACTCTTATTAAGAAACTTAAGAGGACTCTAGTTGTAGTTTCAATTTGGAAATTGATCTCTAACTCTATGCACTATAGGGATGCTCTTTACCATGCTTTTAACAAGATTGTCATACTTATTACTTCATCTCCCCAAGAGATGATAAGAATGTTGGAGAAGAATGTACCTCTAGAGGAAAGTGGCCATGTTTTCTTCATCAATAATGATCTCTCCAAAGAAGGGCGTGCTTACACAAAGGCACTCTACATTATAGTTTCCATGTTTAACAAGAAAGTTGCATGGTGCATGGTGGATGATGGATCCAGTTTGAATGTATTCTCATTCAAGTCCTTTCAATGGCTGGGTGTGCGTGAGGATCAACTTGAGAGGTCCTCTCAAATCATTCATGCTTATGATGACTCCAAGAGAAGGGTGGTGGGTACTTTCAAAGCCATGGTCACTGTTGGAGAGATTGAGTCCAATGTGGAGTTTGTGGTCCTCGACATTCCAATTACTTTTACTATCTTGCTTGGATGTCCATGGTTTCACCCATTAGGAGGAGTTCCTTCAACCGTTCACCAATGCATCAAGTTCCCCCATCAAGAGAAAGTGGTGACAATTTCAGCTTACAAGAATGAGGAGTTCCAAGTAGGGGTGTGCATTAACCGGCCAAACCGATTCAACCGGTCTGATCCAATGGTAATTAACCGATTGGACTGGTTGAATTGGTTAATTGGTTAAAAAATTAACCGGGCCAAGCTAAAAAATGGATAATGGTTAGTGGGTTGGTTGACAGGCTCATTATCCAGTCCGGTCCAATTAGCTGGAAGCAAAACGACGTCGTTTTGAAATTACCCCATACGACGTCGTTTATATGTTATATATATATGTTCTTTTCAGCCTCAAACCCTCATTTTACTCATATCCTAACCCTAGAGCAGCCGTTCTTTTCTTTCCCTCTCGTCTCTTCTCTCAACTCTCTCTAAGCCTAGCAGTAGCAACCGTTTCTCCTTCCTCTTCTGCTCTCTGCCTCTTCTCTCCTCTCTAACCCTAGCTCATCATCTCATTGTCACTGTCACTCGATGATACCCTAAAGCTTCTTAGTCTTCTCACACCAGTAGCTCATCT
>CANXYA012542285.1:0-11645 GCA_948193465.1 Acalypha hispida
GTTTCACTTAAATTGGGTAATTATAATATTTTGCTAGAAGCCGCTTATAATTTATGGGCTCGAATGAGATTTAAACCCATTACCAATATTAAGTGAACCTATAGGGTCCGCACTAAAAATGGGCTAGAACATAATTATATATTTTGATGTGTTAATTTAAAATAACATATCGACTCAATCAATCTCCTCTAGCTTGCAGGCCAAGGAGTCACCTGCGGTTATGAAGGCGAGACTTTGGTTGCTTTTTTAAGCCTGAAGGATTGTTGTCTATAGCCTTCTTGCCCTTGTTGGCCAAACCCTGGCTTTTGTGCCGTGACCGAAAAGCCTCTGCTATTTTAAAATGTTCTTAATGGAGTATTCTTTGCCCCAGATCTCTGGGGCTTTATCCTGTTTTATTACGTAAGCGTCCCTAGTGAGAAGCAAGGATCAATCTCTCTTGCTGTTCCTTCTTTCCGACTACCAACATACTGGCACTAAGAGACCTATTTTAAATTCAAAACAAATTGATTATTTAAAATTTGAAATTAAATATTCTTGCATGGTTTAGAATTTAAATTAAAATTTGAATTAGAGTTGGATAAAAATGTACAGTCCATATTGGATTTGGATTATTAATCTTTAGCAGGATAAAAGAGTTCTAATATGATTAGGATTAGACTCATTAGTTTTCTATTAATAAAGTGCGTTTTCAAGGAAACTCTAACTAAATAATTAGTTTATTTTATCTGGCTAAAACCTAACAACCGCACATAAGAGAAAAATACACAAAAGAGAAAAAATGAATTTTGTGAAAAATTTGTAACTGCTAACACAGATGTTTCTAGCGCAAATCGTTCGTGTGCGGATAAGTATAGAGAGTGATCATCAATTTGGCAGTACCTAATTGAGACGATTTCATGTTCGTGATTGCTCAACCGCTCTAGGGTTCATCTCCGAAAATTAAGGTAATAATTCCGAACCCTCCTTCGATTTATATGAAACCATGGATTGGCTTTTATTTTTTTACTGTGTGATTAATTTTAATTTTTTAAATTATAAATGCCGTAACAACCCAACATACTGATCCTCAATGTTATTCTTCCCTCTGTTGTATTAAAAAGAGTTAATAGTATTTGTAGGAATTTTTTATGGTAGGTGACCCAAATAATCACCATAGAGCTGCTGTTTCTTGGTCTGAAATTTGCAACTCAAAGTCTACTGGAGGCTTAGGCCTTCAAAACATTACCTTCTAGAATAAGGCAGCTGCTACCAAGCACATTTGGGAGATAATTATTCATAATTCTACCCTATGGTCCAAATGGGTTCATGATCAATTACTTTGAAAATGCTCCTTTTTGGGAATTCTTAAACCCTTCCAAGGCAACTAGAGCTCGAAGTCCCTCCTTAGGACAAGGGATGAAGTTAAATGTCTGTTTGATTACAAATTAGGAGATGGCAAAGATTTTTGATTCTGGATTGATTCTTGGCTTAAAGGTAACTCTAGCACCTCCACCTATCCTCATATTTCTTTTAAAGATGTTGATCAGAATAAAAGAAGTAAAATTCTAGATATTTGGAGGAATGGGAGTCGTTCATTGCCTCAGGCCATTACTATTGATATTTTTGCAGCTTGGGATGCTTTTATTTTTTATTATACTGTGGATGAAAATGCTAAAGACAAAGTGATTTGGAACCTTAATAAAGGCGGATTTACAATAACCTCTTTCTATAAATTCCTTAATCCTCCTAAGGATAAGATCTATTGGGCAAAGCTTCTATAGAGTCGAGATTTCATTCCCAAATGCAGCTTTATTTCCTAGATTGATCTGAAGGGAAAGCTAAAAAATAAGAAAAATCTGAAGAAGTGGGGTAATACTTGTACTTTCTGCAACACAATAATAGAATCTGTTGATTATATCCTTTTTGGCTATCCGAAGATAAGAAACATTTGGTCCAGAATCAATTTTGTAGCAGGGAATTCTTACAGAAACAAGAGCTAAAGAAGAACTGTAAGTGCTTACATTAAGTACTCTAATGGTAATTCTATTAGTAGCAAAATTCGTCGGTTATAATTTATTGCTATTGTTTACTTCACTTGGAGGCATAGGAATGACATTTGTTTTAATAAACTCACTTTTGATGAGAATTACATTGTTCATAGTGTGCGAGATGTAATTACCTACAAACTTGATTTGTATAGATATAGCAGAAGCGTAGACAATGTTAGAGTTATTTCAATTTTTTATTATAAATATTTACTTTTATTCATGAGAAAATAAAAAAAATATGATAATTAAAACTATTCAAAATTTTTTCTTTTTAATTATTTTTTAAATTATCAATTAAATATTTTATCATTAAAATATGTAGTATATCGATGAAATAATTGCTAAAGAGGTAGTAAAGTGTTAATTAAATAAAACACAAGTAACTAAAATGTTAAAAAAAACAAAGGGTACTTAAGTGTCAAACATAGAAATCACGGAGTACTAAATTGTATTTTTCCTAAAATTTAATCAATTAAAATAAAATAAATTTTAAAAAAATGTTATAAGTGGACAAGAAAAAAAAATTAAAAGTCTTTGGTTACAAATGCAAAATCTTTCTTTTATGGAATAATGACATGTTTTATTTCCATTTTGTTTTGTTGCTTCCACTTTTAATTTGACATTTTTAACACAAGTCATTTTTTTATTGGTCATTTATTTGTGTACCCAATAAATCGGGTGTACAGCATAATTTTCTAAAAATAAAATTGAAAATTCTTATTTGAATCAAATGTAATCTTTCTTCCATCTTCTCTTCTCTTCTTAATCCTCTTTCTTTTCTCGATTGAAAATAGCAAATAGAGCGGATAATTCCAATGCAACTAATGAAGATGTAGTTCTCTCAGTCCACACAAATGAATCCAGTCTTACTCCTCTTGTTTCTATTAAATTTAATGGTTTAAATTATGTATCCTGGAGCAGGAGCGTGAAATTAGCCCTTGGTGGAAGAGATAAAGTATGCTTTATTAATGGTGAAAGCTTAAAACCAACAACAACCCACAGAGATTACAAGATCTGGGTTAAAAATGACTGTTTAGTTCAAAGCTGGATCCTAAATTCGATATCAAATGATCTCTTGGAGCAATTTATGTATGTCAATACAGCGAAAGAGCTTTGAGATGAAATCAAAGATAAGTTCCCGGAAAGCAATTCACCTCTGGAATATCAAATTCATAAGGAAATCACGGAGACAAGGCAAGGTGGTATGCTGTTTCTCTTTATTTTATAAAATTGAAAAAGCTATGGAAAGATCTTAATATGCTTTTGCCTATTCCTAGTTGTATGTGTACTAATTGCACATGTGAAAACGAAAAAAAACCTTAGCTATGATTGAAAGAACTAGATCAATACAATTTTTGTTTGGTCTCAATGATACATTTGAGATAATAAGGGGATAGATTTTGATGATTGATCGTCTTCCATGTATCAACAAAATTTATGATTCTTTATGATGAGAAGCAAAAATATGTCATTACCAACAGTGTTATCATGGAAAACATAGCCTTGATAGCAAAATCTCAGACGAGGAATCAAAATTATCAGTCTGGATCATACAACAAAGGAGGAGATAGAAATTCTAGATCAAAGAATGGAAAATACTACACTCATTGCAACCAGGAAGGATATCTCAAGGAAGGATGCTTCAAGCTCATTGGATACACGGCTTGGTTCAAGGGCAAAAGAGAATTTACTAAGAAAGTGTCAGGAAATAGTGAAAGCTGGAGAAAAAATCAAAACAAAAAGAAGTTTGATGGTCAAGTGCAAATGGATGATGTCAAAGAAACTCCTCTAGATGATGACTCATAATTAGATGAAAGAATTGTAGTTGCTATTCAAAGAGAAGTGCAAAGACTGGCAAAAGGAAAGGCATATGTGACTGATTATTCAAATATGATAAGCTTTTTAGCATATTTTCTGATATATCTCAAGGCAAAGAACTAGGCCTTCCCTTTTTCAAGTAACTCTTCTATTTGCCTTATAAACCCCAGGCTCAGTCTCAATTTCAAAGTCGACCTCCTGATGAGGTGGCAGACCTGGCAAATCCTCCAGAAATACATCAATGTACTCATTAACAATTGGAGTCTCTTCTAATTTTACTTCTTCCTTTGACTTGTCAATTATATTTACCAAATATGCCTCACACCCAGTTTTAATCATAGACATAGCTTGAAATGCTAAAATGACACAATTGGGAATTAAGCTACGCTCCCCCACTAAGAAAACTCTTATCTCTCCATCAATATCTATCTTAACCTCTTTGCTATAACAATCAACAACAGCATGTTGTAAAGACAACCAATCCATGCCAAATATAACATCAAAATCTCGTATATCAATAACAATCAAGTCCGTATTCAAATTCACATCCAAATCTTTCATTTTAACATCACAAGACTTCATATACATATTAACAACCACAATATTACCCGCAGGTATTGAAACACATATATCTCGATGTAAGGACTCAACTTTACTATTCCCATGAAGTGTAACTTATGAGATATGAATGAACAAGAAGACCCCGGATCAATCATTATGTGTGCATTAACTCCACAAATAGAAATCATACCAGTGATAACATCAGAAGTGGAAGGAGCTTCCTTCCAAGTTGTAGCATATACTCGAGCATCAACTAAAGGCATTTCCACTTGAGTAGTGTGAGTACTTGTGGATCCATCTTTACTTCTTCCTTGGCCTCTTCCAACACTCACATCATCACCTACACTACTTTGGTTATGACTAGCCTCACCTCATCCTCTTCCCCCATCTCTATGATTAGGGCAATCCCAACTAATGTGTCTTGGGCGATTACACAGATAACATTTAATGGGATTGATTCCCCAACATTCCCCGATATGTCTTCTATGGCATTCTTCACATTCAAAACCTTGAGAATTTATGTTACCATTTGAGGTTCCTCCCCATCCACTTCTTTCTCCACTAAACTTAAACCTTCCTCCAAAACCACCTTAGTTACCCGAGTGGCTAGATGATTGTGATTTACACCCAAATACCCTTCCTCTAAAACCACCTCCATATGAACTACCTCCCTTGGAATAAGAACTTCCTCCACTTTGCTTAGCCGGAGTGCTAAAAGATCCACTAGTCGTTTTCTTCTTTACTTCAATTTTAAGCCTCTCTTTAAGGTTTCTTTCTGCACGAATTGCGGTTGCAATCATCTCCTTGTAGTTTGGGCTTAAGGCTGCCATTTTATCCTTTATGTCAATTTGAAGGCCATTGACAAACCTTGTAATTTTTTTTATTTATGTGGAAACCTCATCCGGTGCATACTTGGATAGTAAATCAAATATCACCTCATACTCCGACACAAAAAAATCCCCTTGTTGAAAATTAAGAAACTCAATCCTCTTTTGATCAAGAAAAACAAATGGCATGTACTTGTCATTGAAAAGTTCCACAAACCCATTCCATGTCATCACAAATGGTGTCACCTGACTTTCAGGCCTCACTTCCCACCAGTCCCTTGCATCCTTCTCAAATAAACTCACAGCATAATCAAACTTCTTTGATTCACCACAAACAATCCTATCCAAAATCCTCTTTATGTTGCGTAGCCATTCACTCGCTTCCATTGGGTTTGTAGTACCCTCAAAGATCTTTGCCCCTTGCATACATATTTTGGCATAATTCGGATCAAGGTCCAGCTCTCTCACTACAACTGGTGGAGCTACAGGGACAAGTGGAGGTTGTTGTGTAAATCAAGCTTCCATGAACTCAAAGAATTGATTCATAACATCCTGCATGTTTAATGGTGGTTGCTGCACATTTTTGGTTCATTCGCTTGCTCTTATCTCACTTCATCCCCATGCTCTACTTGTTCATTCACATTCCCATGCATGTGCACTGACTCATTGGTATTACGAGACTCAACTTGTTCGTGGCTAATGCCCTATCATCTGCCATCTATAGGAACACAATGCATAAAGTTTAGAAACATACTCAATCATCTCATACTTTACTCACTATTAAGCAATGCATCACAATATTTACACATAGCATTTAGTCAAACAAGCAATCATTCTAGTATCAAACTCTAGCATTTCACACATAAAACTCTGAGATAGGTCCCTTGAAAAACCATATCCCCGCTCTAATACAAAAAATGTAACACCCAATTTCAGAAATTTTAATTCAAAACAATTACAATTTAAAACTTGTTGAAACATATTTAATGCTCGGATTAACCCAAACAATGATCTAATTAATAGAAAACAAATGAATATCAAATTTTCATATTAAATTTTATATATTCGTACACATTTTAAATATTTTGAAAAAATACACAAATTATTTAAATATGAATCCTTTAGATTCAGAAACTAGACATTTCAAGATTTCCAACAGTATATGGCTCACAAAAATTGAATTTAAAATGAGAGAGAAAAGCTAGTTTAAAATTCATGACTTAACTTAAAATCAAAACAGAAATTTCAGGCATGACGCATGTCATTATAAACATGCACATGTATCTTAGAAATTTCAGAATTTATAAAATTCGATCAAGACATTAAAATTCAGTCCACCAACTCACTTTAAGTCTTGAATTGACTACCATTACATACCTAAATAAGCACAAAACACGACTTAACATTTAAACCATTTAAATAACCACTTCACCATTTCCACAACCATAATAATTATAAATTCAAGACTTTCATTCTCATACACTTATACCATTAGCAAAAGCATAAGTCTTATGCCTATTACACAATTCAAAATTTACATATATAGGCTTACAAGCCATATTAGCATAAATTTCAAAAGAAAGATCATCTAAACCTCGTCACCACAAGCTCCACAACCAAAATTTTCCAACAAAATTACCAAGCATAACGAAAAATGTTATGCATACCATTAGCCACTTGACTCCCTAATACTTGGATGCTCAATGCACTAACCCTCTTTTTCTTTTCCTGAAAAAAAAATGTGAAAGGAGTAAGCTTCGCTGCTTAGCAAGTTGCTTATTCCACATACTACATATCAATTAACACATTTATCAACCAAGTATCAAACCAAATGTTTCAAACCAAAACATGAAATACATGGCACAATTTTGAGAATAACGGCAACAACGCTAGCTACATTTTCATTAACTCACCATCCAAAGATGGCTACATTTTCATTCACTCACCATCATAGATGGATACAATTCTATTAAACTCACCATTCAAAGAATGGCTGCAATTCCAAATACTCATCATCATAGAGATGGCTACATAACCATTAACTCATTAGTATTGAAGCCATTATCTCTACTCACCAACATTATAGCAATTCATAATCAGTTCATACCTCATCATATTCAATTCAAATATCTCATCAACTTACTACAATCTTAGAATTGTAAATAATAACATTCCATCACTTATCATCATCACAAACACACATAAAAACATACTTGCAAATTAATAAAAGCATTAATTAAAATATGGTAAGTAAGTTAAACAACTTATAACATACTTTCTTGCCAACAATCACAATTCAACAAAAATCTCAATTTCAAGCCAATCTTCTACTACCACTTCCAAGGGCACCTACAAGTTTAAATTCATATTTAACATCATAATCTAATCATTTTCTATCTAATTTTTGGATTAAAAACACAACCCACTTACTAAACCCGAATTTTGAGCAAAATCCCATAAAATCCTTTTCAATTCTACCCTTCCAAATATACAACTATGGAAGCTTCCTTTCTCTTATGATCTTCTCCCTCTAAAACTCACCTAACTACACTCAATTCTCAAGCTATACTCTATTTTTCTTTCTTTTCTTCAAAGCTCTCTCTTTACGTTTTTTTTTTATTTGTATTACTGTTCATATTTTGTTTATAAGACTTGTAACCTAATTCCCAAATTGATATCTCTATCTACTTGAAAAATTACAAGTTGCTCCCTCTAGTTTTATCTTATTTTAAAACTGACCCCATTTCCCTAAAATTTGCAATCAAACCCCTTCATCTTACTTTACTTTGACTTTCTTTACAATTTAATCCACTTTTCATTTCCCTAAATTAATACATTAAAAATAATTACTTAATAAACTCGTCGAGGATGTTACATATACTCCCCAAAAAAATGGGAGAGTAGAGAGAAAGCATAGGCACTTGCTAAAAGTAGCCAAGGTAATCAAATTGCATGCTTCAATTCCTAATAATCTAAAAGGAGAGTGCATTCTTGCTGCTACCTTCTTAATTAACATCGTTCCTTCTGTAGTTCTTAATTGGGAAACTCCATATGAGAGAATTTTTCAAACCAAACCTAATTACAATTTGATTAAAACCCTAGGCTGTCTTTTCTTTGCTACAATTATCCAACCTCAGAAAGGAAAATTTGATGACAGGGCTATCAAAGGGGGTATTTATAGGATATCCACCTAATCAAAAGGGTTACAAAGTGTATGATCTTGAGTCTAAAAAAATATTTATTAGTAGAGATGTTCGATTCTTTGAGGATGTATTTCCCTTTTCAAAAGGAACAGTTGATATTAAAGTTGTCGTTCTAATTTTTCCAGAAATAATTATAAGCATTACTAAAAAAGGTCAAGTAGAAAATAGTGATATAGAGGAAGTTAGGGCTTGTAATGAAGAGGTTGTAACTGTTCCAGAAACCCAAAATAACCTTGAAAAAACTAGCCTTTGCCTCCTGGAACCATCAAAAGACCTTCATATCTAAATGACTATGTAGTCACTCAAAATCCTCCCACAAAGGATCAAAATAGAAAAAGAAACATGGTTTATACTAATTAATATTGCTATTTTTTAGCTAATATTTGTACAGATAGAGAACCTTATACTTATGCAAAGGCATGCAAAGATTCCAACTGGCTAGAAGCAATAAAGGAAGAAATTGAAGCCCTTGAGAATAATCAAACATGGGAATTGACCTCATTACCAAAAGGAAAAAAGGCCATAGGATGTAAGTGGGTGTATAAAATCAAAAGGCATGCTGATGGCACTCTTGACAAGTACAAAGTAAGGCTTGTAGCTAAGGGATATACTCAAGAAGAAGGGAAAGACTACAAAGATCATTTCTCACCAGTTGTAAAACTAACTAATGTTAGATTAATAATCATTGTAGCAACACATAATCAATGGCATGTAAGTCATATGGATGTGAACAATGCATTTATGCATGGGAAGATTGATGAAGACTTATACATGGTTCTACCTCTAGGATATCAAAAGGCAACACCAGGACAAGTGTGTAAGTTGAAGAGGTCATTATATGGACTAAAGCAAGCATCCGGATAGTAGAATCTGGAATTTACTCAAGCTCTAATCAAGTTTTGATTTGTACAATCCGAAAATGACAATTGTTTGTTCATTTATAAACAACAAGAGAAGCTCACAATGTTACTAGTTTATGTAGATGATATTCTCATAACTGGTAATTCAGAAGATCAAATAGACTCAGTAAAGGAATTCCTTCATGCTACCTTTTCTGTTAGAGACCTTGGACACACAAAGTATTTTCTTGGACTAGAAGTAGCAAGGTCTGATCAGGGAACATTCATTTTACAAAACAAATATATACAGGAGTTGATATCAGATGCCAATCTCATTAATGAAAAAGAAGTTTCTACTCCTCTACCATCATGTATGGGAATCTTCTATCCAGTTAACACAAGCATGAAGCTAACATCATTTTCAGTTGCAGATTGGGCATCGTGCACTGACACAAAAAGATCCTTGACCGGTTATTGCATATTTTTTGGAGATTCCTTGATTTCATGGAAAACAAAGAAGCAAGCCACTATGTCAATATCCTCAGCAGAAGTTGAGTACAGAAGCATGGCAACAACAATATCTGAACTACAATGGATCACTTCTCTCCTCAAAGATCTTCATTTAGAATATCAACTTCCAATTGCTTTCTTCTGTGATAACAAAGCAGCACTTCATATAGTAGCAAATCCTGTATTTCATGAAAAGACAAAACACCTTGACATTGATTGTCATAAAGTTAGAAATCGATTGAAAGAATGCTTCATTTCTACCTCCCACATTTCTTCACAACTTCAACTGGCAGATATCTTCACAAAAGTACTACCTAGTCACAGACATCACTTCCTAGCCACCAAACTTGGTCTTATTTCTCCTCCTAGGCACTAGCAAGCTTCCGGCTTGAGGAGGGATATGGAGAATTAAGTTTTTGGTTACTTTGGTTACTTGTCTACAGTACAAGGACTCCTTCAGCCCCTTGTCCATATATTATTCCTTCAGATATGCTATAGCATATCTTTTTCTGATTCGATTTTCGTTTCAAATCTTTTATTAAATGTATTTGATTTATTTATAAGCATTTCCTTAGTTGTCTTCCTTAGTAGTGAATGATAGACTAGTATATAATAGGCTTGTATTCTCTTTTCCAAATTAATGAAATTCATTCTCCAAAAATAGTTCTTTACAAGATTATACATCTTGATCGACTTGAAATAAGCATTGTTGTTAAACTTGAATCGAACTGCAAAAACTGGCCATCAAATCGGTTCAGTTCAACCAAATATTGACCTGACAGATTCAGTCAAAATCCGAATAATTAACTAGATTGGCCTGGTATGGGTTTTAAAGGTTTTACCATGCGGTTTTGATTTAGTGACAAAGCTACTAGTACTAAACGTTGCACTTCTATAGAGTTTTCGAGTTCGAGTCCCACCCCTATCGGGAGAGAGTGGAGTGCCTCTCGGCTGAAGATTAATCTAGACAACCGTAAAACGGGGTTTAAGATACTTTAGTGGTCTACTACCTATAAAAAAAGGGTTTCAAGGGCTTTTAAAAAGATATTATATTTTATTTTTTCACACTTCTTATTTATTAAACAGCTTAAATATTTAACAAAATTTTAAAAATTTAACATTTATCATCTAATTATATAAATATTTTCTATAGAAGTATGTTATGTTTTAAAACAATTTATATTAAATAATAGATAAATTATAAAAAAAATTATCAAAACTCATTTTTAAATTAGAGGTAATATATAAATAAGGAAAATTCTTGCCTAGACCCGGTTTATGAAGATACATAAACCTAGACAATCTCTATCATTCATGGTGAGTGGGAGTTGAAAAATAACCACTCATCAATGGTGGAGATTGCATAGGTCCACACATCTTATATAAGTTGGGTCTAGGCAAGAAATTTCCTATAAATAATGTTATATGGTTTTAGTTACTCAATATATGTTTTTAATATTTATCATTTTTATGACATTTTACTTAAATAAAATTTATAACCAAAAACTAAAAAAAATTAATATACAATTTTAATTATACATATTTTCATGTAAACAAATAAAGATAAAGTATATTAAAAATAATATTAGATGCCAAACGCATATATTGTTTGACCCGAGTATGCGCTACCCGCTATCGATTTGTGGTAGTTTACGGGCTACTGCCACGAATCTAGGGTGGATTTAGTCTGGCCTTAAACTGGGATACCACCCTAATGATAAAAAAAAGTTGCAGTATTATATAAATAATGATATAATTTCATTTATGTAATACATATTTTATATTTTTAATATTTTATGACATTTTAGTATTATAACTTTTTAAAAAATTATATATATTGATAAATATATATTCATATTT
>CANXYA012568422.1:0-11003 GCA_948193465.1 Acalypha hispida
TCCATGAATTTCGACAACCATTTTTAGATTCAAATGAACAAACAAACAAACAAATGTTACCCGTCTTCAAGTTTTGCACAAATTACCACTGCCCAGGGCTATGAGGCAAAAAGTATTAGAACAGGTCGCTACCTATTAGCAAATGCAAGCAACCTCAACGGGAGTCCCCCATAGCAACCTAAACAATTAAACCATCAATACAAAACACTTAGTACAGCATAATACAATGCTGAACCCACAAGCTCCAAACCACAAGAAACATATCAGGACAGGATAGAAGGACGAGTGTGCAAAAGAAATACATATAAAATGTATCTCGAACATTCATAGTCAAAGACAAAAGTGGTAATTTTAGAATCTAATCCAAAATAAAAAAAAGTCAATAACAAGAGAACCAGCATCCATCTCAAATACTAATATACTTCTGGAAACAAAAACATAAAATTACCAAAATCATATTCTTCAAGTCTACATCCAAAAAACCATGAATTTTTATACTAAGACAGAAACTGTAACAAGTTGCAAAATTAAACTACTTTCGAACTAGCAAGGACAATAATAAAGATTGTTGAGCATACAGAAAGAAGACTCTAATCAAACAAGCTGAAGCCCATATCATCGTCACTCTCTTCTTCTTTAGGTTCCTCCTGTAAATTCATTAGAGAAAAAAACATATACCAATTAGAAAACATGTTTGAGCAAACTGCACAGAAAAATACCCAGTTAAAATGTTAATTGATAACTAGAGAGTTAAATTATATACCTTCTTCTCCTCAGCTGCAGGAGCAGCGGCAGCAGCGGCAGGGGCACCACCAGCTGGAGCAGCAACTGCTACTGCAGCACCACCACCAGTGCCACAGTTCAGGATCAAATCACCAACATCGCGCTTCTCAACCAGCTTGACGAACAAGCTAGGCCAGTAAGATTCACACTTGATTCCAGCTGCTTTGAGCAACTGAGTAATCTTCTCTGCCTATTGTTAAGAGTAAAGGAACACTCATAAATTCAACAAGAAAACCATACCAGTTTAAGCCAATAACAATCTTTGTCTATTCGAGATTCACAATCAAACTTTCATACAAGGCAAATACATTACAAATTGCAGACTACATAGACTTTCTTTCAGTCAGAAGGCTATGCAGACTTGGTTTTAACCCATATTAAATAAAATCAGTACATCTAACTAATCATTTGCCCCAACTCGTATAAATCACTTGAATTGAAACAAGAGATAAAACAAATTAGAGAGATAAGTAAGAATGTAGGGTTTGATAAGAGGATACCGTGACGGGAATGCCATCATCATAAAGAGCCAAAATGGCGTAAGTGCAAGCAAGCTCTCCAATTGACGACATCGTTTAAACTGCGTGAAAAACAGATGTTCAGATAAGTAATAATAAAAAAAAAATATCTAATATTTAAGCTACAGCATACGCTATTTGATCAAAATCGGACGCCGGGCGACAGAACAGCTAAATAGCGGTTAAAAGTAAAATGGAATTTAACAAAGACGTCTAAAGGAGAAGAGAAAGTAACTTACCTCAGAGGTTGAGAGATCTGGAGATGGAGATGGAGATGGGATGGAGATGGATTGTGCAATTGGCTGCGCTGCTGCAGGTAAATGTGGAGTGAGTTTAGGGTTTGAGAAGAGAGACCTATAAAGGGATTGACGGGTCGAGAGTATGTTGGGCTGAGCGTTGTTAATTGGGGGCTGAACTTTACAGCCCATGATCTGAGGTTGATTTACCTATAAAATTAAAAATATTTAAAAAATATCCCTCGCTAAAAAATATTTACAAAAATATCTACAGATATAGTAAAAAATAAGTAAAAATGAAGTAAAAAATGAGTAAATTATATGTATTTTTGAAAATATATTTTAATAGTATGTATTTTTGCAATTATTTTTTAAAATTAGTTATATTATGTAATTTCTACTTGATTATTTCTACACTAAGCACTGTAAAATTAAAAATATTTTCAACAAAGCCAAAACATTAAAAAAAAGAAAAAATAAATAAAAAATACCTGTAAGTTACAGATCTTTTTTTCCACATTTTTGCAAATAAAATTTTTTTAGTCATTCTTCGCAAATATTTATCAAAATGAAGTACCTCATGTAGTTTCTACTTAATTTTTTACTTTGACTTGGACAAGTACAAATTACTAACTAGAGTTCTAAGTTCTAACCCGCTTCTTTATCCTGTCTTTTTATATGTCATTCTCTTTATTTAGCTCACATTGCCCCTTAACTTTATGAACTTAATTACAGGTTCAAAGCTATATCTATATGAATTCCATTGATAGTGAGAAAGTGAAGGAATTCCTCCAAGCTCAAGTTCAACTGTATAACATAAACCTATTGAACTTCATAAGCTTCTTGTGCATTAAGTGTACAGTTTAGCTTGGCATGCCTAATGTAATCCACAACCATATTGAACCAAAAAAACTTACTAAGTTGGTGTCGACACTGCACCAATCCAGCCAAAACTGATTCCATGCATCGCCCGATATGCGTGATGGTGCACTCAGGATGATTGGCTTCTACAAATAGTGCAGAAGATGATTAAGAAGCCTACACTCTAATTCCATCAACAATGCTACTTAAAATATAGTAAGACAAATCAATCTAACACAGAAGTTGAATTCAACTGACCTAAATAACTACAAAACTCCTGATTGATTATGGCCCGATCCAAAAAAATATGAGACTTTATATATCAGTATATACTTTCAGTACTTGTTAACTCATTTGATGCTTATTTCGTTTTCTCTTCCAACACGAGTATATGAAAAAAAAATAAATTAAATTTCTGAAAATTATTATGCTAAAAAACTTTGTTTTTACGTGATTTAGAAAGAAAATTAATTCTACTTATATAAACCAGCAACGTTTCTAGGGTACAAAAGATATAGTTGGTAGGCTGCTACAACATGAAATATATGGTCCGTCCCTCAACAAAAACTTAGCCGCTCCAAAGCTTCAGAGTAAGCATGAGTATCAGCTCTGTCGGAACACGCACAAGTTACCAAGGAATTCCACAACTTAGTTTCAGGTACCTCACCCATGCTAACCATCTCCTCTAACCACATACCCGCTTCATACAATCTACCTACAGAGCAAAGGCCTAGCATAAGCATGTTAAGAGTCTCACGAGGGGGCCAATATGATTTGATTAACATCTTTTCCAAAACTCGACTTCCTTCAACAAACCTACCGTCTTCACACAAACCATCGACTAAAATGCAATAAGTTTCCTTGTTTGCAACACAACCCGTCTGCTTCACCATCTTCTTCAAGTACATTGCAGCAGTTACTGATTTCCCTGCATCACACAGGCCCTTTAATAAAATATTATACAATCTTACATTTGGAACGCAATTTGCCTCCAACATCTCTACGTCAATAACATTAACAGCCTCATCCACTCTACCTTCTCTACACAATGCCATTACCTTTGCTTTATAAAGTCTAAACCCTCTGTCCTGTGTTTCATTCAACACTTTATCTGCTTGATTAATGTTACCTTCGGCGTACAGATCAAGAGCCATAGCAGTATAACTACTCAAATTAGGAATAGCACCTTTGACAAGAGCCTCATTAATCAATCGTTTGATAGCTTCTATGTCTTCAATGTTATTACATTTACTGAGGTCAAGACAAGGATGGCAGCGTTTTGGAGCCTTCAGCCCCTTCCTTAAGATTTTTCCTAGAATTTCTAAAGCTTGATAAACCATTCCATTATCACACAAAGCATCGAAAAGAATTCTATAAATTACAATGTCCTCACCACTTCCCTCTGAGAAATCCTCCAAAACATCGAATATAGTAAATGGACAGCCTCATTCAGCTTTCCATCTTTACACAAACCTGCCATAACAACTCGATAACTGGCTCTGTCAGGGTGGCAACCCTGATGAAACATCTCCTGAAAGACTTGCAATGCAAGGTCAGAGGGATCACGCTGACACAGAGCATCCATAAGCAAGTTCAACGAACGTACACGAGACTTCACTTCCCAACTACGTGAATGCTCCAAGAAAAGAAGGTGAGCTGCTTCAAGCTTTGATTCCTTTACCATTATTTGCAAAATGGTATTGAAAGATTCAGTCTGATTCACACAATTAAACTGCTTAATATTCTTGAAAAGAGACATAGCTTCATTTAAAAATCCCGCTTTTGCATAAGTCTTGATAGCATTTGCAAATACAGAATCTTTGCACTCACAGGAATCCTCCCGCATCTGATCAATAACTTCCTTCATCTCCGTAATCCGACCCGAGTTTCCAAGAATCGCAATCATGGTGGCATACACTGGACCATTGTGATGGTTATTGGGGTATTTATCTTTCGCTTCATTAAATATACGCAGAGCTGTTAATGGATTCTTTTGGTTCCTTATGATCTGTGTGAGATGGGTTGGCGTAAGAAGTCTTGGCCATCGTAAACTCATAGCTTCACAAAAATCCTTAAAGTAGTACAAAACCTGAATCTAAAGATAAAAGGAATTGTCAAAATAAGCTTTAAAATTGATCTTTAACTATGATATCAGAATTACCAAATACAATGGCAATATTAGTTTGGACTCATGCAGTGATGCACACAAAATACTGTGCTTATAAGTTATAAGCACAATAGTCATCTTAGATTTAGATAAACTGTCATATTTAATGTAATAAAAATTGTATTAGAAAGATGAGAGGGGTAGCAGCCAAGATTGATACTGATGTTGGGTATAGAGTTGGCATAGTATCTTATGTCATCTCATTGAGCCAAAATGGCAAACACCTCGCATTCAGTACTACATTCACAAAACCAAAAAACACAACCAAATCCATATAATTTATCAATTCAGATATTATGCTGCGAAACAACATCTGAAAAATAAGATTTTATATATAATTTATTTTGCCTTAATTTCATGGTCAATGTAAAAATAGGAATCACTGGCATATAATCTATAAACTTATATGTAATCCTTGCAAGAATATGGTTGTGCCTCAATAAGTGTCATGGTGAAACAAAATGGTAAATATTCACACTGAAATCTGATTACACCATAATTGATGTATTAAATTGGCAACACCAACAATCAAAAAGATCCTATCCCGAAGTTGTCATCTAACAAGCAAAGCATGAACAAAATGAAAACTGCATTAGAAACGACTAAAAATACTGCATTTTCATGAAGAACATGTATAGTAATGTCAAATACATGAATACTATTTGCAAGTAATCAACTTTAAGCTAAAATTTGGTTAAACAGTAGCATCTGAGAAGCCACATTTAACACATAACTATTAAATCTTCAAAGCTAATGAAAAAGATCCTATACGAAATCACTTTTTTCCAGTAAAGGAGAAGTGTCAGAAGGGAGGTGTGTAGCCAAGAAATAATGAACACATGCAGATTCCAAGTGGCCACTGTCTCCCAAATAACGGCTATGAGTGCATTCAGCTATTCATACAACAACGGATTTTCAGAATTTTAGCATCAATTAAAAATTAAAGAACAGGAGGAAGAAAACTAAGGTATGAGGGAAATAATTCAGCCACACAGAGAAATGGCAGGAAGAGACATGATCTTATATTTGGAAGAGAAGAACAGATCAAAAGATTTTAATATAATTCACAGGAAAATAAAAAAGGAGTAGAATACTTGAGTTCAAAATATATGCAAAGAAGTGCTCAATTAATTCGCCTTCGGTTTTCCTAGAAGATTGTCTTTAGTAGTGAACCTACAATCAAAACATTCTTAGACACACAGACAAATGCAAAAACCTGTTCTTCTACATTCTTCTATCATCCTTGGTCCCATCTTTAGATTTACCTACAACTTCAATAAAAGATTAAACTTTAGAAACCGTGAATTCATTAGATTACCATTCTCTTTTATAGACTGTCTCAATGTCCTAAACTTATCCTCTAAATTGATCCAATTTCCCATTCCATTAATGCATTCATGTGTAATCCTTACTTCCAACTTAGAATTTGATTTCAGAGTTCTCATTTCTAACATGCTAACCTCACATACAGAAGCTTATATAGGGTAATCAAATGGAACAGAGTCTTAAAATACTTGCTATTTGAGTTGGCACTATCTGATATCTCACAAATGTACAGAACTGTTGTGGAGATTCTCACTGAACTCGCTGCATTCTTTTTCTGTGGCTATCAGTTATCTTTTCCTCCATTTGTTTGCAAATTTATTTTTCCTCAAATTTCAAAGGACCTTTCTTTCATCTAGACAAACTAAATTTAAGAAAGTGCCCCTTCCTCTACTATCATCGTAGTTCAAAGACTTATTACAGTTCAAAACAACTAAATATTAAACACACTAAATAAGACTTATTAAGAATTAATGAGGAAAGCGGTCTTACACGTCAAAATAATCAGGAAGATCTTGACAAGGATGCCCCGTAAGTACTTGTTTAAAAGCTCAATGTAAAGCTATATACCCTTAAACTTGCATATGGGTTTCGCAAATTTATAAGAAAGAGATGAAATTACAAAGATTTGAGGTTTTCTTTTCCACCAGAGATTTGAATGATGAAACAGAATAGAAGGGCGTTGTAGAAATTGACAAAGACTCCGATAATCAGCAGAAAAAAAAAAGAAATTGAAGAAAGGAAAAGGTTAAATTGGGTTTAGAGAATTGTACGTGAAATTTGAGAGATGAGAAGGGAGAGCGGAGCTGGGGGTAATTTCGAAATAAGATTCTTTGTTGCAGGGCAAGTTGGGAAGACAAAAACATAAGTACACCTCGACATTTTTGACTTGACTTGCTTGCACACCGATGCTGAACCTGACCAAGTAATAATAACAAAGAAAACGCTGTCGTTTGCTTCAAAGAACCATCTCGTTATAAAACGCTTTGCGCCATTTCTATCCCATTTGTTTCACCTTCTTGGTTTAAATCAGGTACGCTTTCTGGATTTAATCTCCTAATTGCTTTGTTTTTCTCTAATTTCATGATTTTTATTCTTATAATTCGAAGTCTTTGTTACATGCTTCTAATTTGTTTTCTGTGGAGGCGTTCTTTGCGACACACTAGTGATTTAGGGGTTTAATACTGATCTCTGTCTAGTCATTATGAATAATTATAGAATCCCCAGTAGATCAATGGCTATAGACTTCGATTTAGCTGCTTTTTGTTTCGATCATTCTTCAAGTTTAGATCATGTTCCCTCAATCCCAGTCCATCTATCTCTGTCGAGATTTTCAAGTGTTTTGTTTGAAAAGATCGTTTGTTTTTTTGCTGAGCTCTAAGAACTTTGAGATTTTCTGAATGTGGAGGAGCGTGGCATTTTGGTTTGGTTGATATTTCCTGTTGTCGACAGATTATTCAATGAAAGCCAGTCCATGGAGTTCTGTTGTAGATAGTGGAATCTCTTTCTGAAAAATAAAAACGATAGTAAAGCTTCAAATTTTAAGCTGGGGATGTATTTTAATTCGATGATTTTTCTATGAAATTGGTATTGTTATATTTTGTATGTCTAGGGAGAAAGGGAATCTGAATACTGTGATTCTCCTCACATTGTGATTTGATCCTCTTTCGATTGTATACTGCGCTAGTGCAAGAAAGTAGTTCATTGGATTTATATCAGAAATTGTTTGATAATCGGGAATTTCATAAGAAATCAGTTGCAGGAAACCAAATTCTTACCAAATCACCATAACAATGTTTCATTGATTTGACTTCTCACTTGGGGAGTTTGTAAACCCGCTTTATCATATGGTAACCTCAAATTAGCAACGACAGTTTCTTTCGAGAATACTCAAAATTTATGATCTGATAATACTGCTGCTTGCATGGTATTTATATTTTGAATCATCTTCTCTTCTGAGTTCTGAGTGCTTTGTTTTAGAATTTGATTTGCATATGACATAACTAACTGGTAGATTGTTTTGATGTTGGAAGATTTCAGATGTTTCTTATTAATGTCTAAATGCAAGAGAGAAATTGATAATCTTTTTCTAAGTTTGGTTGTTTAATTTGGCAGTTCTGATATCCTATTATCCGCATCGGTTACAGATTAAATATCTAACTTCATAGAAGTAAAGATACATAGATGGGCAAGCAAGTTAGGGCGAGGTCAAGCAGAAAAAGGGACGAGTCACTATTGACTCGGATGGTTAATTCGGTCTTTGCTTTTGTACAACTTGCAGAATTTGAATTACTCTTATTTTTCTTCCTCCTCATTGCTTTTATCATCTTCAAAGATCTCACATCAAGACCTGAATACAATCAAATTTTAGTGAAGAAGCAGGACGGTCCTGATTTGTGGCCTTGGTAGAAAGTATTGTAAGCGTGACTTCCTTTCAACATCCGTGTACTTGAAGAACACTTCTTACATTTAACTTTGTGTGAAAATAAATCTATATAATTTCATTTGACAATTTTAGATAAATCACGAACATGTCTACTGTTATCTAGGTAATTCTGCAAAAATGTTGTATAATTTCATGTGAAAATGGATTGTGAGTGGACAATTTTTTTCTTCTGATTTCTAGTTTTGTAATTTATTATATTTTGAAGATCAGGCCTGTTTTTCCTCTGATATTATATGTGAAGACAAGATCAATTTGGTATAGTGCACAAATCTGAATTATGTGTTGAGGGATTTCTCAAATGAAACCAATGTTTGTGTGATTTGCAGTTTGTAGTTTTGGTAGGTACCGTAGATACTTTTGAGTTTGAGAAAAGAAATAGCAGAGGTCCAGTTATGTGCATGCGAAGGGCTGTAGAGAAAGTTTAGCTAAAATTTTTAAAGTTATTATATGCTCTGGTAGGGGTGTGCAAAAATCGAACCGAACCTTGAAAACCGTCCGAACTAAACCGTTTTTACCAAAACCGAATATTACCGTTACCGAATTGGTTTGGTAGAGCATTTCATTTCATAAAATCGTACCGTACCGAAATACCGTGACACAATATATTTCACAAATAATATGTATTTTTTTAATTTTTATCTATATATATAAGTGTATATATTTATAAAAAAAATACAATTATACACATATTTAATAAAAAATGATAAGTAAATGGTTTAAAAATATATATAATTTAAAAAATAATTATATTTGAGTTGATTTTTAACTAAAAAAATAGAAAAAAATATATAAAAATATCAACCGAACCGTACCGAAATAATCAAATTTTTTTCAACCGAAACCGAACCGTACCAAAAGTTAGAAAAATACCGATAGCACAAATAAATTCCATACCGAACCGTACCTGTAATACCCATGCACACCCTATGCTCCGGGCACTATTTGGCATTTGCTTCCGTCAAAGTTCACCTCTATAACAAGAAATAATTACCTAAACGAGATGATGCAGCATCTTTAACGGCTGTCTGACCATATTCTAATTTGGTTTTGGTTTGAAGCGGGCAGTTGTATATTATTGTTCTCCCAAACAAAACAACTCCTTAGGATTCTATTTTCAACACCCTTATTGTACTATTCAATACAAAAACATTTATTCATCTTTTTAGCACTGTTTGACGGAACTCAAAGATCCTTAAGGAAGCTGATGAAATAGACAAATGATCTTAATGATGGTGCTGGATTCGTATCATCATGATTTAGTTTTCGCAAGAAACTTCTTTCCCTACCACTTTGACATGGAATGGAATGGAATTCCACATGCATGCCCCCATCCGCATGCACAACTTTGAATCACAAAAAGCACCATTGACTGCTCTATTCCTTGCTTTTCTTTTCAAATTCATTACAATGTTTTCACTCATCCTTTTTTGGCTGTCCTTGGATTCCAAGGAATTGCATATATACAGATGGACTACAAAAGACGCCATCATGCAAAAGAAGGATTTGAGTAAGGAAAAAAAATGCACAATTGATAGCGAAAGATGATGATACTTGAAAGGTGAAAAAGAAATGAATTGTTCTTTTTTCCACAACTAATCCTATCATAAAAAGTATCAATCATGAATAATGAACAAACAAAAAAATTACAAGTTAACTGCTGAGCTATCCTAGCTCAACTTTTCTTTTGACCAGTTATGGGTAGAAAGATATAAAATCAATCTTCTAACCCAAATTACTTTCAAATATAGACAGAGTATTATGTCATTGGATGCTCTCTGCAACCAAGACATAATCATTTGGTGAATTAGTATTCAAGGTAGAATCCAAAGCCAATATCGGTTTCCACCTTATATATGCTAAATAATACATAAAAATGAATGCGATTTTTCTTGTCCTAATGCTAACAACTACTTAATTTAATGACTCCCTAATGTCCTAATTAACCAAATGCATGTATAATGAATGATGATCATGTTGGAACGTTTGATGATTATTAGTGGAGTGAGCTCCGCCATGTGAATCGCCTATACTCCATGAATGAACAAATGCTGAATGAATGCTTGAATTCTGCTGTTTCCAATGCTAGCTGATCAGTAATGATTCCTCTTCTCTTGAATAGGTGTGACTTAAAAGACCGTCTTCCATATTGCTTAGACCCTTTCGCCATTTGCTGATATTTTGTTAGTCTTGTAAAATGAGAATGAATGTTCCATACTTCATTTGGTTGATAGATTCTGTTCAGAAGCTGTTGCAGAGGCTTGTGATTGTGAAGCAACTGGTCCTGCTACCACCACACCTGTTGTCACTGTGGCCGCCGCTGTTGTTGTAGCCATTGATGTTGTGGTCATTGTTGTTGCACCTGTTTCAAATTTCAATTAAACATATCCATTAGAAACTTTCGTGGAGTTATAGAATGAATTTGAGAATTGATTGCAAAAATTAACCTGTTGTAGTAATTGCAACTGGCGTTGCCATTGAAGAAGGAAGAGACAAAATTCCAGTAGAGCCATAATTCTGAGGTAAATAAGGGTAATGTACCATTTGAGGATATTGAACTCCACCATAACTATAAGCTTGGCTACTCTGGGCAAACTGTGTATAATATGGATAAAAATTATGAAACATTCCTGCTGGAGTGCCTGATGCTCCAGAAGAATAATAAGGTGAAA
>CANXYA012576584.1:0-10813 GCA_948193465.1 Acalypha hispida
AATTCCACTTACCCAGGTGCATTCTCGTTGACCTGATGTGTAAGTTCAAGCTTCAATTGAACCAGGCGCATCCTCACATGACCTAGCTCCAAATTTAAGCTCCAACTGAACCAGAGACATCCTCTCATGCTCTGACTCTTAGTTCATGATCGACCTGTCCAGGCTCATCCTAACACGACCCAATGCCAAGTTCAAGCTCTACTTGCCCAGGCGTGTTCTTGCTGACCTGGCCTTAAGTTCAAGCTCCACTTGCCCAGGTTCATCATAACATGATTTGGTGCCGAGTTCAAGATCCACTTGCCCATGTGCATTCTCCATGACCTAGCCTCAAGCTCATCACTCTTCGCTTGACTAGGCGCATCCTAACATGTCTTAGTGCCAAGTCCAAGACAACCTCCTCGCTTTTCCAAAAAAAATTTTCAAGTGAAAAGACCCTATCCGTTGTCCACTTTTCACTTGGTAAAAATTCTCGCTTTTTCTAAATTTTTCCATATGAAAGGATCCTACCCTGTGTTTAATTTTAACTTGGTAAAAATTCTCGCTTTTTCAAAAAACTTTCCATGTGAAAGGATTCTTGCCCGGTGTCTAATTTTCACTTGGTAAAAATTTTAGCTTTTTCAAAGTTTTTCCATGTGAAAGAACCCTACTTGGTGTCCACTTTTCACTTGATCAAAATTTTTTCAAGGGACGAAAGCAACTCCCGGAGTTCTCTCCTCATTTTATAAAATTTTTCCAAGAGAAAGGGCCCTACCTAGTGTTCTCACTTGGTAAAAATTCTCGCTTTTTCAAAATTTTTCCAAAGTGAAAGGACCCTACCTGGAGTTCACTTTCACTATTCCCCAACCAAGCACTTCATGCGTCAGTTACGCATATCAGAATCCTATGACTTTCCAGCCATTACCTATCATTTCGTATCAAGACACACATTACACCACCTGAAACCTTTTGGACCACAAATACTCCAAATTGGGGGGAGGGGGGGGGACTAATGACAGTGTACATACCTGGAAAGTCACCGGTAGACCTAGCCGAAGGAGCACCAAAGGTGACCAGGCCACCCAGTTGCTCAGAACATCGGCCACCTAGTTGCTCATAACATAGGCCACCTCAGGAACCTGACAGAAGGTACATCTAAAGTGACCAGGTCACTTAACCATATGGATTCTTTTTTACCAGTGACAGTACCTAATTGGACATTCACCTCCTAATGATCTGGTAGGACTTTGAGACGATCAGTTCATAAGGAGCATCTTGATAGGTTAAGGGTCAGTCCAAACACCTTGACCAGCAGGGGTCACCAGGTCACCTGGTCATCGGACCACCTGGACCCTTAGCTTAGCGAAAGGATAGTTCAACACCTTTACCAGCAAGGTCATCAGGTCACCCGATCATTGGACCACCTAGACCATTAGCTAAGATAAGAGGCAATTCAACACCTTCGACTCACAAGGGTGTTAGATTTTATTCGTCGATTTAATTTTAAAAATTAAATAATAAACGAATAGAAGAAAAATAAACACAGGCAAGATCCATGGTTTTCATATAAATTAAAAGAAGGTTCCGTAAATTACCTTAATAAATGGAGAAAAATTTGGTTTCTTCGATTGCCTTGATTAGATAATAACCTCCAAGAAGAAGATCTCTACAAGTATCCACACAAACGGATCTGAATGGCGAATTCAAATGCTAGTTCAAATGTCCTTTTGTTTTTCTTAAAAACATTTCTTTATTTTCTCTCTATTAGTATATGACTGTTGTTTATAGTTTTCACAAAACTAATATTGGTATATCACTCATATATATACACAAGTTTATTAGGGTTTTTAAGGTCTGTTAGGTTTTAATTAAATGAGAATTTAATGTTATTTATTATTTAAAACTCTTTTAAATAACACTAAACTGCAATCCTTGTCCAACAAGGAAGACATTTAATAAAACCCTAACCTGCACTTAATGTAACAACTAATTAAATACATTCTAACTAACGAATTGATATTTATTTTAAAATATAATTTGAATTTTTAATTAATTAATTATTTGTTACAATTTAAATTACAAATTTTAATATTCTCAAAATTTGAATTTGAATTTAAATAATAATTAATTATTATTTGTAATTTAAAATAATCTCATTACTTTAAATTATAATAGAAAGTGATAAAATTGGCCATTCAAATTTCATTCTTAATGTGTGACCCTATAGGTTCAAATAACGTTGGCAGTAAACTCAGACATACTTTTGGCCCACAAATCATAAGCGGCTTCTAGCAAAACATTATGATTACCCAAGCTAAATGAAAGGTCTTTAATTTGAGACAACCTAGATATAATTAACATCATAATCTTTTTGTTAATTGATATCTCGATTGAATATAAGACCTGAATTGCATCAATCTTATGTCGCTCAATCTTTAATTTCTCGATGTCCAATTAGATTGATTAATCAAATGAAATTAATCTCTATTAATTCATTTGAGCATGGCCATGCATTTCTTAATCTCAATTGTCGAGAGGTCCAAAGATATCTCCCTTATAATAAGAGTGACAAATTACATCGTAATACTCATATATTACAACATAGTTCTTATTATGTCTAAGTATAACCTTTTATAATCATATGATTAAACACAATGTTTGATTATATTAAAATATAATATTTCTCATGTTAAGAATCATGATTATTTCAGGTCTAAGGATTTTAATGATATAACTATTAGAGATTAACTTATGATTTTTATCCATGAAGCAATTTGGGTCAATCCAATATTTGTCTCAACAAATACATATGAATTTTATTTATATCTCATACACATATTCATCTCATGAACATCAAATAAAATACATATTAATCTTAATTCATTGTTATTTCCATAATAATAAACGATTATGGATATTTAGAATAACCAATAATATTATTCATGGATATTATTATATCTATTAAACATGCAAACTAGTATAGTAATTATTTTATAAAAAAATCCAAAAGATAATAAAATGTGTCCAAAATATAATAGGTATGGGACACTATTACCAATAAGGGGGTCATTCTAACACCATGTCCTTATTAATTCACTATATATGAGTAAAATCTTCTCAAAAGTAACCAATTCCTTTCTTCTCATTCTACTATTCTCATTCTACTATTTTCTCTCTACAACACCCCTACTAATGTTGACCGTTGGAGTGCCAACGAGCGGCTCCCGCTTTGTTAGTTCTTGTGGTTTCAGGTGGTTTTACTCGAAATCTGGTGTCCGGAGCTTGGAAAGTACACCAGAGAAGAGACTAATTCATCAGAACCTATACCTGATTTTCAATTTTTCTGGTTTGGTCGATTGGCCCAATTTTTAAATCATTAAAAACAAGGAGTTTGAGGATTCCTCATCCCTTAAAATATAATAAAAAAATTGTAGTGTGTAGTTGAATTTTTTTAAAAAGTTGCGTGTTAGAAAACACTATGAAAAGTAGATAAATAAATATTAAAATTTAGAAATGTTTAAAAAATATTAAAATTTAGAAGTTTATTAAAAAGTGAATAGTCAAATGATATTTTTAAAGGACGAATAAGAATTTATAGTTGTATTATTAGATTTTAATATTTATTTATTGAGTTAAAAATATATCGTGAGATCTAAAAATTTTTTTAAAAAATTGTGAACACATATAATAATATTTTACATTATTATTAAAAAATATATTTTATTTTATTATCAGGAGTGAGATTTAGAAATTTATTTTTTATCACTAGGGTGGTATCCCAGTTTAAGGCCAAACTAAATTTACCCTGAATCCGTGACAGTAGCTTGTAAACTACCACGAACAGATATCGAGTAGCGCATACTCGAGTCAAATAATATATGTGTACCGCCAGACTCAACCCATGAAAAATCATGGGGCCTTATAACCATGAAAAATTAATTCTCCATAGTCGTGGTAGAGGGAATTTGAACTCCCAACTTCTACCATCAAAAGCTTATGCCCTTACTAATGGGCAAGGCCACCTAATTAGATTTAAAAATTTGTTGAGAATGATGTTATGAGACATTTTTCGAAATCTAAATCTAATTCTATTTTATTAATTTCGTAGTCATACAAGATAAAGTTAGAATGAAAGTTAATTAAATCTAAACTTTTCTAAAATTTTATAAATTAGTTCTTATCACTTAATTTTGAATATTAAGAATTGTGGTTTTTATTTGAATAATTAAGTATGAAACATAAAAATAGGGATAAAAAGTTATGATTGATCCCTAAGTATGCAAAATCCTTAAATTTAATAATTTTACTATAGTTGAATGATTCTGCGTAAATAATTTCATAAATTGTTAAAATAAACATGAAATAAATGAAGCAAATGATTTGGATGGCTTTAATTTTTTTTAATCATTCTCTTACCGTAGACTTACGATAACCACATATTATCACCATCATTTTCTCAGTTTTTAACCCTGAAATAATATGTTTGGTGTTTGGTAAAAAAAATAATAAATCATAAATGATAGTATTTTGAAAGAAATTCGTTTAATGTCTAGTTAATTTTACCACCGGTTTAGTTTATATTCAAACCCTGGTTTAGAACTCTATCCAACTTATTGCACATTTATCAAACACCAGTTTAAAAATAAACTCACTTAAAGTCAGTTTAATTTTGACAATTGGTTGTGTCAAACATCCTCTTTATATTGGATGCAGTTAATAAATTAAACTGTGATAAGTTTGAACATAGATGTTAAACTCGTGAATTATTTTGATGTTTGACTCATTTACATTCATGAATAACTTGTTAATTTGTTTATCAGTCTTGCTTGTGAGTTTGTTTATGAATATATTTATCTATGGGGTTAATAACTTTATTTTTATTGATTTTTTATTTGATTTATATATATTTAATGAAAATTATTAAAATATTATATGGTTTGTTTACATTTTATTAAAAATATAAATATTTGAAATAATTTTTAAAACATATTATTTTTTAATATTTTTAAATAAAAATAAAAATTAATAAAATCCGTTTAAATCTTGTTAAGTTCACAAACACCAAATGGACAAGAGAGTTCTCGGCTCATTTTAAAATAAAAAATAAATTTTATTTTCTTTTAAAAACGAGTCAAACTTGAACACATGAAACTCGTGCTTTGCAACCTAAACCCCGATGATTCTTAAATTAAAAAAAAAAATCCTTAATGACTTTGGTTACGGAAACTCCCTCCGTCCCATTTTAGAGGATTCATTTCTCTCTTTTTTTCGTCCCATATAAAAAGATTTGTTTAATATTTTAACTTATTTTTTTACTCCTATTTAATTTTACAAGTTTCAATGTTTTTTATTTGATTATTTGATTTTCAATGAAATAAATTATTTTTAATGATTAAAATATTAAATTTTAGTTTACCAATACATTAATTAATAAAGATAAAATAGAAAAAATATAGCCTAAAATATGTTTTATTAAAAAAACGTGAAAAATAGAAATGGGTGTTTTGAAATGAGACGAGGTAGTAATAAATATAGCAATAGTAACCCGAACTTCCGAAGTAACAATGTAACATCCCTTCAGTTAAGGACCAAACACATGAAACGACACCGTTCTAAAAAGTCAAAAGTTGTAAAAGCGCGGGAAAGAAACAGAAAATGACGGAAGCTTAACAAAACGATCTTATCCTTCTCCTAACTTCGCCAGCTGCTGCTCTTCAGTCTCCACTGAAGACTGTTATCTTTAATGTAAGGAAAGAACAGAGTAAGCCTTGAATTTTTTTAAAAACTTATTTTTGTGTTGACATTTGTACAAACACCTTGCCTGCATTTACACCTTTCTCTTTTATAATTGTTATTTTGATGAATCTGGAAAGGAAAATGATGGGATATAATTGGGTTTTTATTGTTATTTTTAATTTCTGTTCCATTTAGTTTGAAATTTATTTAATTGTAGTAAACAATTCTTCCTATGTCTCAAAAATATAATTCAGCTTACTTTCATCCATAAATATGATTCGGTTTTGGGAATCTGATTAGTGATTGTGAATAGAACTATTTCTTTGTGAAAGTTGATTTCGTGAATAAACAATCAAAAACAGGATCAATTTTTGATTTTTTTTATTTTGTTTAAATATGTTTGCTTTATTAAGAAATTCTCATAAATTTTTTTATTAGTTTGATCATAAATTGTAAAAATTCTGTGCCATTTTCTTTTTAGTTTGACTATTTCTAATAGGTTTATTTGGTTTTCTTGGGAATTTTCATTTTCATTCCTATTTCATGTAATTTTTACTAACCAAGGTTCCTTGCAGGTTGTTTTTCCTGAAGTTGAGCTCTTCTAAGCTTTCAATGTTAGCTATTTCTGGAGGACATGCCACCTTGAGCTGGTTGCCAAACGTTTAGTGGCCCAGAAAACTCATTCTCATGGAGTTCAAGCTTTTTAAGGTTTGTCACATAGTAGCATTCAGCTTGTTATTCTGAGTCTTGAATATTTTAGCTTGGCAAAGTTATTGATTTCAGTGAAAACTGTCCCATTACTGATAAGTTCAGGACTTCAAAGTCCTTTAGAGGAGTCGGTTTTTGCATTGGTTGTACTTTATCAGAATAGATCAAGAAGTTTCGGTGTGGGGATTCTCCAAGATATGTAGGAGAGTCTGGTATACCAGACAACCCAAGTTGCGTTGAAGATGCCGTGTATTTAAACTGAAATGGGCGAGGGCAGCAATTTAGATTATCTTTTGTAGATTGCTCTGAGAAGATATGGAAAGGACTTGTCAGTGCATTGTTAAAGACTAAAGAGATAGGTGTTCTATGATACTGTGGTTTCAGATTTGAACTTACCGCTACTCAGATCAAGAACAGAGTTTGATTGCATTTCTGATTCCAGCTAGAATATTTCCTAACAGATCATTTATATTGAGGGTGAGGAAGTTGAAAATCTATGCATTGTAGGACTTGAGTCACTCAACTGTCTAGATTTATCTCAATAATATTGTCTGATTTGATGCATTGAATTTCTCAGCAGTTGTAAGGGCTATTATTTTCATCCTGTCTGAAGGTAAATTTGGAAACTTGAAATTGTTTATCAAGTTTCATCTCCGTGTTCTTATGTTCTGGTTTAACTTTCAGCAGATGAATTCCTTGAAATTTGACAGAAGAGACCATTGATGAAGACGTGAAAATTGGATGATCAAAATCATCGAGTTACTATTATTTTCTCTCGTTGGTCTTTTCTTTTGGTTTTCACATACTTCTGAAAGTGTTCCTCACACACCAGTCGAAGAGAGTTCGAAAATGGCAATATTTGTAGTCTGATGAATTTTCTGGTTTTCATCATGATGATGAAACATACAAGGGCGTTGCTGGATTTATTTATGCTCTATCTTTTTATGATTTTGTTCTATATACACGGTGTCAAGACAAAGAGTTATAGATTAGAAAACAAATAAGGGTACTTGCATGCTTAGCATCGTAATATTCATTGATGTCAAAACGATAACAATTAGTCTATATGCCAACAATAAATGTCACTCTTTCAGGCTGCAATTTTGTCAGAAACCATGGATTTGTTACAAAAATATATAGAAGCAGCTTATTGTCATCTCTAGTCCCCCTGGTATAATGCTTTTCTAACTTCTCAAGAGCTAATTTCAGGATGGCTTTGATAAAACTGGAAAGGAATAGGAGGAAAAGGCAAAGCTCTACTGAATTTGTGCTAATGACGAGTGTTATCAAAGAGGCAGGTATAGTAATTATTGAGATACATAATCCCCCCAAGTTATTATTGTGATACATACTGCAAATGTGTAATAATCTCCGGAATAAAAGTCAAGACATTCTAGATGGCAGAAAAATGCCTTGCAAGTTGCAAGCAGGTACGCTCTATATTTTCTGCATTCACATATGCTAATGTCACCCATATACACTTATACATGAGGTTTTACTTCTAAAGTTGCTTTCTAGTTACCACAGGAGGACGCATATTATAAGCATGGCCCCTTGAATTTTTTTCTTTCTAACTCCTAAAATTTTTACATTATCATTAATTTATTCTGCTATTCAACCCCTCAAATTCTTAAGTTTTTCATTATAGATCCTTGAGTTTTTAAAGTTTTTTAAAATTACTCCAGTCTCGTTTCCGTTCATTCTAGTTTCAATTTCATTGTTATCTGTCCAATAATTGAATAGACGACTTCTATATGCTAAGTCCATCCTGAATTGCCAACCGAGTGTGGGACAGTGAAGGCAGTAAATTCAATTCATAATGCTAATTTTCCAAAGAAGACTTTATGCTTGGAATTTCTGGCAAATAGATCTTGAATACTTGATAGTTACAAGTCTTCTTTCAATTGTTTATTTAGCAGTAATTAGCACCACTGCTGCCTAATCTACGCGCAAAATTTTCGTTTGAAATTCTGACTATTCATTGAGTATTCAAAAATTGGCTTTGGAAATGGACCCTATTCATTTTTTAATTTCTATTCTTTCGCATGCATATAAAATTCTAAAGTAATTAGTGAAGAGCGAAGAGTCATTAGTTGATTTTAGCTTTCGAAGAGTTAAGTAACTTATCCTTAATAATTAGCTTTCGTCTTTGTTCGAATTTTTAATCCTATAGTTGTCACTTCTCTACCTTGTCCTTTTATTGCAAACGTCCTTGACACTGTAAATAAAAGAGAAATGGTCAATTTTCATTATTGATTTATATTTTTATCAAATTAAAAAAAAAAACAAAATCTTTACAAGATATATTCTTGCTATATAATTTTTTTGGCTTATAATAAAGCATTTCTTTTTTTTTTTGAGAAAGCCTAAAAAGATATTGATGAATAAAGAGAAGCACATATATGAAGAAAATTCTTGGTAAAAATCTTCACAAGATACTATATATCTTCTTTTTTACTAAAAGACACTATATATCTAAAATTAAAACTAAAATGTAAGTAATATTTAGGAGGAAGCAACCTTAAAAATGTTTACAATTGCACTTACCTACCTAGAAAATCAAAGTCAACAGGCAAAAGTCCGGTCCAATATTTATTTAATATTTATGTAGAAAATCAAAATCAACAGCCAAAAGTCCGGTCCAATGTTTATTTTTTTCCCCCACAAATAGGTGCATCTCAAAGTAGTTGTAAAGATGTTAGCTTGGCTAAAAATAAACCTTAATTACTGTTTAGACTTTAGAAACTAAGAAACTCATTAAAGAAGCTTAATTATTGATGGAAAAAATTATTCAGAACTCTACTTAAATAATATAGGTCTCTAATTCGATTCTCCCTACCAATTATAGCACGTTCCATTTTTTTCGCTTCAAGTCAACAAGCTTATCAATTTAGATTTCATTTTGTCATTAAACTTAATGATGCACTCTTATACTATGGAGTCTAGGTTGAATATTTGCGATGATACTCCATCCACTTAGAGAGGTTCTCCTTAATTCAGGATTAAGAAAATATTGAGCACAGGGTTCATAATTACTCTTACCATTATATTGGTTAATTGGCCTTCTTGCTCCTATCTATGAATGTCAAATCAATTCTCTTCTGCTTATTTTATGAATAAACCTTCTTTTCATGGATTTCTACTGCAACGCCATTTGGGGAGCATGATCTTTACTCCATAATCATTTGTTTATTGTTTGTTTTTTATACACTACCACGAGTTAAATGGTTAATTCACTGATAAATAATGCATATATTTAAAAATAAATTCCTATGTGGATGTGAAGTTTCAAATTTAATTATTGTTGAACCACGCATTGTTTGGCCCTACTAATACAGCGTTGAAGCTCTTGTTTGTAGTCAAAATTTTGCATTTTTCTTTGTGATGATAAAGAGTTGAATCTGATTAATTTTAGAGTTCACGCATTTAAATAGTCAATTCCAAAGTGGGTGAAGTAAATAATTAATTTTATATCTAAACATCTACTGATTTTGCTGAAGAAAGATGAGCATAATTGCAGATATAGAATCATTTAGGTTTCTATTACTTAGAAATTATAACATCAAACAAAGAGAATATGAACAACACCCTATAAACAATGATATCTAGTGTGCTTCACCCAACTTATGATTTTCTAGATGCTCATAATTATATTATACTCTTCATGCCCTAAACAATAGTTTCTTTTTCTTGGATGATTTAGAAAGAAATTTGGTGTTTCATAATTTGTTTTTTTGGATGCAGTTCGTTCATTTTTATTAAAATATCTCTTATATTTATATAAAGTCTTAAAAATTATTTTAATAATCGATGGATGATAAGCATCGGTATTAACAATCTTTTAATTCAACATTATTATAGTTAATCACAAATAAATATGAATTATAAAACCAAACAAAGAAAAAAAATCGATTTTGGATGATTTTTTTTTTCTTAAAACAACATGCTAGTCAAAATTTATTTTTATTAAAAAATTAAAGTCCACTACTTGCATTTGTCATTTATCATCCATTAAAGAATTAGGAAAAATGGCAGATTTCTTTTAAGAAGTGGGCACTCACCCACATACTCGCTACAAATAAAACATAAATTCTTAATTTAAATTTCCAACTCTGAAATTTCTGTGAATATGATTTACATGATGTATGAAATATGAAGTCAACCGAACAGGATTTTACAAATAATCAAACATTTATATTACATTCTATGAAGACTTTTCTTTCATATCCATTTCACACACGCATTTCCAATTCACTTTTAAGCCAAAATAGCAAAATTAGTCTATTCCATTTTGTTTTTATTTATAACAGTAAGATTCTATCTTGAAACTGTTTAGTGCTTAGGTTTGATAATGATATTTCTAAACATGCAAGGAATACTCTTTTCCAACTTT
>CANXYA012589575.1:0-13818 GCA_948193465.1 Acalypha hispida
TCAAGCTAATATTTCTTCAAAACGTCATCCCATAATCCCGAGCTTGTGCTTAAACATAATCTCATTTCCGAAATCAAAAATTACGATATTACGACTATTACTTCTTTTTCAAGAAAACTCCATTTCGACTCAAAAATCCAAAAATAACGATAAAATACCTACAAATTGCAAACACGTAATAAATATAACATAAAACGCAAACGCTTACATATGCAATAGAATAAAAAATAAAATATACGAAATATATAACAAAACGGATGTAAAAATAAATTATTTAGGCTAAAATACATGGAATTAATGGGTGATAAAATATCGTTATCATCTATCCCTAGGGATGCAATGGTGTCCTGGCAACCATCATTCCTTCCACCATCGTTGAAGAAAGGAAGGAATCTGGGATAGAGGAAAAGGATACCGGGGATCTGGCTGCCCTTTATGTTGTTAATTTACTTCACAAAATCTTAATCATTTTGCTTGGTTTTATTTATGTCGATATCTTAAATTATTTTGCTTTTATTACAACTTATCGATGCGCTCCGGGTCTCTAAGAGATATCAGAGGAAGCTGGGAAGGGACGCCAACGCAATTGACATTGACCGGGCAACCGCTCTCGCTGACCTGGAAAAGGAAAAGTAAGCCCACATTATCACGAAGCAAAACTTTACAGACAGTGTGGAATAAGGAAAAGCTTTAACCGCCCGGGTCAATGCTTTTGTTGAGGAACAAAAGTAGTGGGTTGAGGAGAAGGGCAACCTTCAATCCACCCTGGAGGAAGAAGCCAAGAAAAAGGATGATAAGCTGATAGAGGAGAGGGTGGAAGCTACCATCCAAGCCCGTTTGAAAGAACAAGCTAATGAGGGTGGAAGCTGCCATCTAGGCTCGTTTGAAGCAACAAGCCGAGGAGGCTGAGAAGATGATAGAGGAGAAGGTGGAAGCCTCCATCCAGGCCCATTTGAAAGAACAGGTTGATGAGATGGAAAAGGTTTTCATTAAAGCCTCTATCCATTATGACAACCTAATGAGCCAGGCTTTATTAAAAGCTCATCCTGGCTTAGATTTCAGCTGCCTAGAGCCTTGTTATATGGGAGGATGCCTGGAAGACATCGTTAGTGGCCTTGTGCAAGTGAGTTCTCCTTTAACTCAGTATGTTTTAATGAATGTGGCAGATATTGCCTTTTTTGTTGATCATCTTTGTTCTTTTGAGGATCCAACTCAGAGTCCTTCATGTTCCCCTTGCAAATTCCAGATGAAGAACTAAAAGTCGAGGCTGCTGTGGACGTGGTCAATGTTGATGATGATGAAGACAAGGAAAATTAACTGTAGTGTCATTAATGTAACTTGTTTTTGTTTTAAGGATTGTCACCTCTCCTGGCCTGTTGTTGTGCAAACAATCCCTTTGTTAATAATATTTTTTCATTTTTTCCAAAATTTCACCAAGTTGTTATATTTTAGCGCTGGGAGTGTATGTTGACAAGTTTGCAATTTTATTTAGTCAGGAATGCCTAACTAATATTTGTACTAAACCTATAGGTGCCCGGGGCATTTACACATGAAAATCTTATTTTGACAAAATTTTATACTTATTAAAATTTTAACGTTGATTGACCCGGTTGCTAAGTCACCAGCGCCTTTAAATCACCAACGCCTTTTTATCACTTTCGGGTGCTAAGTTTACATTTTGTCTTTTTTTTTCTGATTTCTTTAGAGCCGGATGCCTAGTTATACTTGGTCTTTTTATATCTTTCGGGTGCTAAGTTTATACTTAGTCTTTTTTCTTAATTTATTTAGAGCCGAGTGCCAAGTTATACTTGGTCTTTTATATCTTCCGGGTGCTAAGTTTATACTTAGTCTTTTTTCTTGATTTATTTAAAGCCAGGTGCCAAGTTATACTTCGTCTTTTTTTATCTTCCGGGTGCTAAGTTTATACTTGGTTATTTTTCTTCTTTATTTATAGTCGGGTGCCAAGTTATACTTGGTCTTTTTACTTACCAAGGCTTGCTTGGTCTTTTGATTGCCAAGGTCTGCTTGGTCTTTTTGTTGCCAAGGCCGACTTGGTCTTGTAGGTGCCAATACCTGCTTGGTCTTTTAGGTGCCAAGGCCTGCTTGGTCTTTTTGTTATTACCGGGCCGGGTGCAGATCTGGAACCTGAGGCAATACCTCCTAACGATTCTTAAATGACTGTTAACTAGTTTTTAAACAAGAAAATGTAAGTGAGCATGTTACCAGGAAATAAGTTTGATTTTTCATTAATCTTGTTTAAATAGAACATTACTTTTAAGCTTTGATTGCCTCATTAAAACCTTACGAGGAAAAAAAACCCTATAGGATAAAAGCATAGCGAAGGAAAAAGAGTACAATCCAACCTCTATTAATAATACTTCTTGATATTACTTACATTCCATGGCCAGGCCAATTGCTTCTCTGCCATTTCCACTAACCTATATGCTCCTTTTGGAAGAACACTCACTACCATGAATGGTCCTTCCCACTTTAGGCTAAGCTTTCTTTGCCCGACATTTCCTTTTTAGATATCAGCTCTTCTAAAAACCAGGTCACTCTCCATGAATTCCCAGGGCTTGACCTTCTTGTCATGATATTTGGCTACCTGGATCTTGTAAGCCTTGTTCCTTATAGCTGCCTGCTCCCGCCTCCCCTGGGAAAACTCCTTTTCCATCCTTATCCTTTCATCATTTGATTCAGGAGAGTACTTCAACACTCTGTAGGTAGGCATTCCTATCTCCACCAGGATCAGGGCTTCCATACCATAAGTCAACTTTGTTGTTTCCTGTGTTGAAGTATGCATTGTGGTGCTGTTTGAACTCCAGGCCCAGAGGCCCTTTAAAATGACACCTACTCCTACCCCTTTGTTGTTGGAGGCTCCATCCACTATTAACTCCCACTCAGTGACTTCTTCACCCTCTTGGAACATCTCCTCTTCAACCTCCGGAGTCATCTTAGCTGCAAAGTCTGAAAGAGCCTGGACTTTAACTGCCACCCGGGGATCATATCGAATGTCATAAGCCCCGATCAAGAGGGACCAATGTACTAACCTTGCTGTCCCTTCCATTTTTTGAAGAGCCCTCCTGAGAGGTTTGTTTGTCCAGACCACCATTTGATGCGCCTGGAAGTACCTGAGCAATTTCTTTGCAATATTATACAAAGCAAGGGCAAGTTTTTCAATGTTAGAATAATTCTTTTCTGCTGCTACCAGAGCCTTCCTTACATAGTACACTGGGAGTTGCTCCCTATCTTTTTCCCTTACAATTACCGAGGCTACAGCTTCCCTGGCTGCTAAGAGGCAAATGTATAAGGGCTCTCCTGCCATCGGCCTGCTTAATAAGGGTGGAGACACCTGGAACTCCTTTTTCTGGTCGAAGGATCGTTGACACTCTTCATCCCACTTGAACTCCTTTGGAAGCTTCAATGCCTTGTAAAAGCGCAAACATCTCCTAACCGAGCAAGAAATAAATCTTCTCAAAGCATTAATCTTACCATTGAGCCATTGGAGTTCTTTTATAGATTTTGGAGCCCGGAGGTTTTGTATTGCCTGGACTTGCTCCGAGCTTGCTTTAATGCCCCGTTGGGAGATCATATGACCCAAGAATTTTTCCTCCGGGAGAGCGAACACACATTTCTCTGGGTTAAGCTTCATCTGGTACTTATTAAAAATCCCAAAGACTTGAACCAAGTCCTTTGGGTGCTCCTCAGGTGTCTTTGACTTAATAACCATGTCATCCAAGTACGCCTCTACTACCTTCCCCCTTAATTCCCCAATCATGATGTCTACCAGCTTTGATAAGTAACCCCCGCATTCTTCAACCCAAAAGGCATGACTGAGTAACAATAAGTTTCTAATTCAGTTACAAATGACATCTTCTCCTGGTCTGGCCCGAACAAAGGAATTTGATGATAGCCCTGGGATGCATCAACAAAACTAAGCATGACATAGCCGCTAGTAAAATCAACTAATTGATCAATGTTGGCTAAGGAGTAACTATCTTCTAGACATGTTTTATTTAAGTCTGTAAAATCTACACACATTCGCTAATTCCCATTAGCCTTCTTAACAAGCACCATATTGGCCAGCCATTCCGGGTAATTGACCTTCCTGATGAACCATACTGCCAAGAGCTTCTCCATCTTTTCTTTTATGGCAATTTGTCGATCAACTGCCATAATTCTTTCTTTTGACGTGTTGGCTTTGCATATGGGGCAATTCCAAGCCTATGGGACATGACTGCTGGATCAATTCCCTCTAACTTTGATGGGGAAGACACGAAAGTGTGTTTATTTGCCATAAGAACCTCCTCAACTTGCCTGGCAACTGATTCTGCATTCCCTGCTCCCATTGTTACTTCTTTTGGGTTGCTTGTCCTCAGGGCTAGCTTCTTCGCCTATCCATGTGGAAGAAACTGTCTTTCTTCCTACCCTGGCTGCCAAATATCTACTGCCTCTTCAACATGAAATGTGTGGCACGAGTGCTGGCATGCTACCATGTAACATTCTCTTGTCAGGGATTGACTTCCTCTCACATTTATTATGCCAACCCTGGTTGGGATCTTCATAATTAAGTACTTTACAGAAGTCACTGTTTCTACCTCATACAACAAGGGTTTTCCAATCAACCCGTTACAAGGAAACGGGGTTCTAACAACTGTGAAGACTGCCTTACATGCCCTCCTCGGCCCGGTACTGTGTCATGCTCTCATTCTGGCTATCTATACAATCCCAACTGATTATACATTGAACCTCGCACAAACTCTCATGCTTACCCTCTATATAACCCACCTCAAAATTACCACCACTTCTACTATTGTTCTCAAAAGCCAAATAGCTTGTTCCCCAATTTTTTCCCCCTCTACCATGTCTCTCTCAAAACCCAACTGTACCATCCCTCCATCAATTTACAACCTTGAATTTTGCCATATAGGTTATGACGCTTGGTACTGTGTCCGTGCAATTCTTGAAGTACCAAAGTTGAGAATAAAGTATGAAAACTTTAGTGATCATCATGACACTATTTTTTATCATATTCAATTTAAAAAATTAAAAGATGTTGATGTTTCTGAGAAAAGGTTTAGTCCCATTTTTTTATCAAGTTCAAGATAAAGATTGTGAAAGATTGACACCTGGTACTCATGTTTAATTGCGAGATAAATATGATAAATCTTGAATTTCTAGTCTGATTGTGAACAAGGGTAACCCAGTCAAGTCTCATTACTTGAGCATGTAAAATTGACATTTAGATAAAGTTAGAGAAACATTGACAACTTACTAATCCAATTTATTAATCAATGCTTCTTACGAAAAATTGAGTCACTAACTAGAGAATCATATATATAGTTCTCATACTAAAGAATTATCTTTCATCATGTTTCATGTTAAAACTATGAGATAGGGGCTTGAAAATTTTAATTTGGCTAGAAATTAACCAAAAACAATAGAAAATACATATGATACTTGAAAAAATAAAAGTATTCTCAATAATACCTATCGTTTAAATTTCTTTCCATAATACCTATTTCTAAATACCTATTTAAATTCCTAAAAACATAAATTAATTAAAAATTTACCCGCGTTTATAACCATGTTCCTTCTTCCTCGTATTTATGATTTAATTGTTGCTTTAACTATTCACTTTCTAATCTTATTTACTTTCTTCTTTTTATTCAAAAATTAAAATCTCTTTTCATTTCTAACAATCTTCATCGATTATTCCTTTGAATTCAGCTAGATAATCTCCTTATTCAGTTATCCATTTCCTATTTCAAATTTAAATTTCAGAAATGAAGAACCCTTGATTTGATTAATAGCTCTTCTCTTGATCTAATAATGGAATCCAGTTCTCGAAAATCTCCAAGATTGAATAAAACTCTCTTATCATTGAAACCACTTGGATTGAAAGTTAATTCTCCATCAAAGAAGAAGCATATTCAACATGCAGATGATGCTTCGCAAAATCCAAGGAATAGAAAATTCAATTTGGGTCTCTAGTTCCTTCTGATCTTTCTGAGATTTCTATTTTATATATTTATTCTTTAATTTTGTTGTTTGGATGTCGTTTTTTTGAATTTTTCCTTTAGTTTTGATTTAAGGTAATTGATGTAGTAAAGTTAGATTTAGGTTACCATTTAATTACATGTTTGTACGCACCATATATGGTGTTTATATTTGTAAAAATTAAATAAAGTTTAGAATTTTTTTACACCCACTATAGAAATGAGAGTAATTGAAAATCTATCTATGTTGTAAACTATATGCAAATATACCTATAACTACCCATTAATAAAATAAATATTAAATAATTAAATTAAATTTTCCAAAATCAAGAAACTGCCCACATTTCATTTCCATTTCCTATGATCATAGGAATTTTTTGTCAAACAAATTTAGATTTCATTAATAAAAATAACTCTTTTACCTCTTTCTTTATTCATGCCCCTTAAATGACATATTGAAAATAAAAAAGTGATCAAACAAAAGAAAATTTTGCAACTTGATGAAAAGTTAAGTTTAGTAACTTACTGATCCTTAATTGCGCACATAACTCAAATTTGATGTTCATTTATTTGTGTTTTAAGTTCATTAAGGTAAATGACGTTACTGTATAGTGACCATTATATTACTATATGATTACTGAAATAGTAAACGGAATTATATTTATGTATTTCTTAGTAGCTTTTACCTAAAACAGATGCACAGAACACAACCCATACTCAAAAATAAAATTGAATTGAAACTGCAATTTATCTGAGAATTCCATAAACTTTAGGGTTATTTACACCGGTTACTTAAAATTAAAATTTATTTGCAAAAATGCCTATAAATAATATAATTTTCAAAAATGCCTAAAAATAAAAAAAGTAGAAAGAAAACGGTAGAAAAAAGGTAATCAATTTCTCTAACTCTACTATTTCCTCTCTATTAGTTCATGGTATTTCTCATGATTTCAGGTGATTTTACCCAGAATCCGTTACTCGGAACTTGAAAAGTACATCGGAAAAGAGACTAATTCATCAATTTTGCATGTCATTTGGTATTAGTTATTCCTTTCCAGTTTTCTCTTTTCTTTTTGGGTAATTACTATTTGCCTCCTCTGTTTTACCCTAAATCATGATTGCCCCTCACATTTGAAAAATACATTATATAGTCTTTGCATTTTAGTTTTATTACACTGTTTAATCCCTATGCGGCCGAAAATGACGTTTTCGCTCATGTAAATACAAAAATTACATATCTAACATATACTATAGTGTTTTAACTTTCAAAAATGCACTAGATCAATTTCATATGTAATCAAAATTGTCGTATAAAATGCCTCCATTCAGAATATTATGGAATTTTAATCGGTTTTCATGAGAAACAATGAAAACTTTATATTATATAAATGATCAGACATATTTTGAATATTTAAATACTATATTTTATGATTAACTATTAACTTTTTACAATTATTTAAACAAAAACGTCATTTTCCGCCGCTTAGGAATTAAACAGTATCATAAAAATAGAATACAAGAACTATATAATATATTTTTCAAATGTGAGGGGATAATTAGTGAATTAAGGTAAAATAGAAGGGGAAAATAGTAGTTATCCCTTTCTTTTTCTACTGCATCTCGTTTGTTTTGCCGGGAAGAAGAAGGTTTTTGCCCAAGTTTTTATAACGTTTAGTGTCCACTAATATTTCATTGTTAATAAAAAAATTATTCAACACTAAACATACATTAAAATTTAATTATTTTCCTCACTTTTTAGCATCGGCGATCTGACATTAATTTTTAATATAATGCCAACACAAAATTAAAAACTAAAACAAAGATGCATGTTTTAGCGTTGGGTATTCGTATTGGCAAGTATGTATGGGATAAAGTTTGCAAAATGTTTATTTAAAAAAAATGTAAAAAAAAACATAACATAATTTTATCTCAATGAACCTGGACATAAAAATATAACTAAACATGGTAATAACAGAACTGCCAACTTAACATTGCAATTTATCCAGCGAACCAAACACAGTATACTTCCATATGCTCTCATTGCTATCTATATATAATACCAAAGCCAACTAATTATACATGGAACCCTCCACAAGACATTTTGCTATTTTCCTCGCTTTTTAGCATTGGAAATCTAACACTAATTTTTATGCTAATGCGGCTGCTAAATTGAAAGAATAATGAAAAACATCCGTTTTAGCTTAAATTATGTATGGGATAAGGTTAGAAAAAATTTTATTTAAAAAACAATATAAAAATACATTTTTCGCTGAATAATAAAATCTTATCTCAATGGACCTAGACATAAATAAAATAAGTAAATATGGAAATAACAGAACAGCCAACTAAACATTTCAAAGCAAAGAATTATACACCCTATCCAGCGAACCAAACATTGAGCATTACCATGCTCTCATCCTAGCTTTCTATATATATGGATCAAACCCTACTCAAACTACAATTCTTACCCACCTCAAAATTGCCATCACAAGCCAAATTGCTCGTTCACTAATTTCTTCTCCCTTCAGCATGGATCTCCCAAAACCTAACTCTTTCATCCCTCCATCAATTTACAACCTTGAATTTCGCAATATTAATGATGACGCATGGTACAGCATCCATGCTGTTCTTGACGGACGGAAACTGGGAATAAAGTTTGAAAACTTCATTGACCAGCTTGACACCGTTTTTTATTGTAGTAGATTCAAAACATTAAAAGATGTTGATGTTTTCGAGAAACGATTTAGGCCGGTTTCTTATCAGGCTCAAGATAAAGATTGTTCAAAATTGATACCCAACACTCGTGTTTGTGTTTCTCATTCTTTCAATGAAGGCGATCTTATCTTTTATGATGCGGTTATTGATGGCGTACGTAAAGCATTTCCATTTCACTTTATTTAATTTCTTTCTTTGCTTTTAGTAAAAATATGTTTACTTATATTGGTTTTGTTTAAATTCAATTTTGTCAACAATTATTTCCCTATTACTTTCTTGTTTGTGGCGTTTATGTCAAGCAGGTTTTTTTTTTATAAGCAGTGTTTTTATTATATATATATAAAGAAGAAAAATTGTTTATGTCAAGCAGGTTGTTCGCAAGGAACATTCAATTACGAATGGAGAAGAGAAATGTACTTGTACTTTTAGGGTTCTTTGGCAGCATGGTCCTGCTAAAGGGAAGTTAGCCAATAAGATGATTGAAAGTGTTTGCCTTTCTCACAGTGATTATGAGATCGATTCACAAGTTGCTAACTTTACAAAGATGGTTAGGTTGAAACTTAAAAATAAATCAACTTTTGTCACCAAGTTAACATCGCAGGTAAGTGTTTACAGTTGTTGTGCAATTTCTTTTTTTTTTACAATTAATGATCCATTCTCTTTTTTATTTTTTCTGTTGCAGGGAACCAGGCCTTTTACTGAACTGTCACCGATTAATAGTAGGGCTTCTGACTGTTTCGTTTTTTTTAAAGGCAATTTTTTTTTATTTTTTCGCCTACATACAATAGAATGTAATAGTGCTAGAATAGATAGCATGTCTACTGCAATTTCAATGTTACTAATAATAGGGGATTGAGGAATTAAGTACAATGCTAGCTAGTTGGTCTGCCTTAGCTAGAAATCTTTGTTTCTTGATTTTTTAATTGGGGATAGAGGAACACAATTTTTTGCGTAATTAAATCAGCAGCAACTTGCTAGCTTTCAATATCTACAAGTGATATTTGGCTTTGTTTCAATCGTGATATGCTTAATCTTATGCGAGAGCAGTCAGCTCTTTTTTGCATTTAATATCAAGGAATATGTAACATGGAAAGAATTATTAAATTCGTGCTTTCATTTTGCAGATCACAAAATCATTGTCTCACTGACTATGAAGGGAAAATCTATATGTCATACAGAGTGCTTAAACCCTCCATCAAAATTGTAATGCATCATCTTTTTCACAAATGTTTTGTGCTTTCGCATTAATTATTACTTATTAGCTAGTGGGAATTATCTAAAAATGATGACTAAATACTAGGGACAAAGACCAATTTAATTAGACAGATTTTTCTAACTTAACCAGAGTGGAACAGTCTGAGTTTGGATTTTTCTGTTGCTAGTTTTCTCATGCAGACTTTTCATTAATCTTAATAGGCCTCAGTGTTTGGATTTACAAGAAATTCTACCGAGACATGAGGTAAATATCCGTGATGATTGGCCTTATTGCATCTTACGCTCGGCTCCGAAAGGCAAACGAGAAGAGAGCGCGTGGAAGAATTTTCTGGCTAATCTTCATAAGAAAAATGAGTTAAAGAGATTTTTCTCTTCCTTCTTCCATAATCTTATCAAGACTTGTCCTTTTCAATTGTTTTCTTTAAATTTAAAACAACCTACCCACATTTTGTGATGCATGTTGACATTTGGTACGATAAAAAGAAGCATCTTTATTTTTCAGGTTGCAATAGCAAAATTGGATTTATTCAACTTCTATGTGCTTCCTCCTACAGAAGCTTTCGACTTTACCCATGTTACTTTTGTTAAAGTGTTATATCGGGAGGAAAATCACAACTCCTTTCCTGATCAGAATATTCCTCAATCAGGTTACGTTATCGTCATACGATTCTGCTATTACTGAACACATCTGTGTTCAAAATGAAGTTTATTGCTACTAATAAAATAAAGCTAATATTTCTTATACAATATTGTTCTAGATTTGCCAGCAACAGTTGAGCATACGACTGAAGCATGCCAATTTGTTGGCCCTGCCATGGATACAACAATCAGACACGAGTCCTCTACAGCAAAGCAGGATGCTTCATTGATGATAAATTACATTCATGCAGATCCAAGTTACATTCAAACCCTTGCTCATGCACATTCCGGATGGATCTTTGGAGCAATTGCTGAGCTGGTGGATAATTCTAGGGATGCCAAAGCAAGAGCGTAAGTTTCTTGATCTTCATTTTTAGATTATTTCTTCAATCGTAGTCACTCTTAAACTATTGGCACTTTTTTTTTTTCTCTAGTCATTGTTACATCTGTTTTTTCTTTTATATATCTTACGTCTATTAAATTCTCACAGGGTAAAGATTTCTGTTGAAACTATTTTTTCGAAAAGAGAAGATAAGAATATTCCTATGTTATCGGTTATAGATGATGGCAATGGAATGAACCATCAACAGATCATGAAAATGTTTTGTTTGGGGCGCAAGCAATCTGACAATCATGACTTGGGTCGTATAGGAAAGTTTGGTCTTGGATTTAAGGTAACGTTTTATTGTGTTTCAGTTTTTAGGCTGCAAATTTATTGACTCGCTGTCGGATGTATTGTCAGAAGTTTAGAAAGGTGCGCTGTAATTGAGAGATGAAAATCGTGTTTGAAATTGAGCAAAAATATCTATGGCTAGAAAAAGAGATAGGAAAAATTAAGTGAACACAATTTGTCATTTTCACATACATAGCGCTAATGTTTCCAGAAACCTATTTACAGAAAATTCAAACTTCCCAAGTATGCTATTCATCCATTTTGGGCTCCAAAAATTTTGGCTCTTACTTTTGAACTTTGAAACAAGACATACATGACTTATGATATTATTACATTTTAAATTACTGATTTCTTGCCCTCTTATTTTTTTTATTTGATTGATTTCTATTCAAACAAAAATTTTCAAGGTCGAATCTGAAGATAGATCTAACATGTATTAGAAACAAAGATATGGCTTTCGTATTATTTCCCTAATTTCATTTAATTGCTGATTTTGCAGAGAGGAGCAATGAGGCTTGGCAAGGATGCTCTTGTTCTTACTCAGACAAGTAACTCAAGATCTATAGCATTTCTCTCGCAATCATGGAATGAAGGAAAAGATGTATATATACTGAAACTCTGCTTATGCTATGACTTGTTTGTTGTTTTCTCTAGTACACTAAATCTGCAGCTTCTTTCATTGGTTTCATAGAATTTGGAGATTCCAATCGTTAGCTACCGAAGCCGAGAACAGTGTATAGAGTATGACAAAGATGTCCAGTCCGAAGATTTAGCAAGGTCCAACATGAAAATTATTAAGGAATTTTCACCATTTAATAAATTTCTGATTGGTGAAAAATCAGGCCTGTTTGGCGGATGCACCGGAACACAAATTTTCATTTGGAACTTAGATGAATGGGGTTCAAGTTATACACTGGATTGGACCTCTGGAAGTGGAAGCTGGTTTCAGCAAGGTGACATACTTATTCGTTCCAAAAGGATTAGATCTCGCTCCGGTCAGATGACTCAAAAGGTTAAGGATCTGGTTCTCACTACTCAGGCCATAAATAAGCTGCAAAGATTATCTGATATGCTCTTATGATGAATAAGGGAACCTACTCGTTTTCCTTCTAAATGTGAGTAGCTATTACTATTATGACTAACCGAAACTGCTTGATCTGTAAAAAAAAAAATCGTATGTTCTCAGGTGCCCTCGGATTATTCACTAAGATCTTATCTAGAATTCATCTATTTATTTCCACGGATGAAGATATTCCTTCAAGGTTCATTGGTAATTTATTCTCACTTTCTCCTGGGACTTTTCCAGGAACTAGTGTCATTCCGGTCTTTTATATATAACAAGATTCTATTGAGCAGGTTGAAACTCGACCATTGGTGCATTCATTAAGTAAAGCTTGTGAAGCAACTGGTACTGTCTTGGGGAAGCAAGTTCAGTTAACTCTTGGAATCAGTCAGATCGAGTGGGAGCGTGACAATTGTGGAGTATATTTATATTGGCGAGGCAGGTTAATTGAGGTCAGTCTTCATGATGGCATGATTTTTTTGTCCATGTTTTTTGCTTCTTCAATCAAGTATCCAATTTGAGTTTTTGAACTATTTTTCGTTTCTATCATTTCTAACTTTGTTAGGCATACAAAAAAGTTGGAGGCATGGTCCATGGAAACATGGGACGTGGAATGATTGCTGTAATAGATGTTACCAATCTGATGGTAGAAAATCTATTTTATATGGTTTCCCATTTTAATTCTTTTTTTATGAGAACTTATCTATTATTATAACTAACATTGTACCACCTTCATTGTAGGATGATAGCAATGGTCGTGTTTGGGTACACAGCAACGAGCAAGGTTTCCTGGATTGTGAGCCGTATGTTGAATTAGAGAAATGGCTCGGAGGAAAGGTTGATCAGTTTTGGGATGAAAAATTTGATCCAGTGAAATTCGTAAGACCAATCTTTCACTCATTTCTAGGACATTTTTTTTATTCCTAGTCAATCTTTGTTTGAAACTTTGCCAACAGAAAATTAAAGGGTAGCCACCATTCCCTTGATAGGGTTAAATAACGATCATGTATTCTAATGACTTTCAAAACGTTAGAAATGTACATACATTATCTTATAGTGTTAGTTTATTCATTATTATTATATATTCTATTTTTACTCTTTTTCAAAATTGATATTTAATTAGATAGTTAACTACTTTTACAGCAAAGGAGTGGTGTCCTCTATGTGCCCGATCATGAGTGGGTTCAGTGTGACAAATGCAGAAAGTGGCGGATTTTGAGTGCTGGGTATAAGAGGAACGATTTACCTCAAGAATGGTATTTATCTAACAATTGCATTATGGAATCATACGGGTGTTTTGTTCATACATAAGTAATTATATAATTTGTCATTATACCTTTGTCCTGCAAGGTTGTGTGCTATGGACCCTTTCAGTAAATCATGTGACACCCCGGAGCAGAACCAAGCAGCTGCAATGATCGATGTGTCGACAAAACGGACAAGATGTGATCCAGTAGATGTTCAAGATTTAATTAGTACATCTGAAGGTGTCATATTGATTAACAAAAAATCAC
>CANXYA012602942.1:0-12104 GCA_948193465.1 Acalypha hispida
ATCCAAATGATAATATAAATCATTTTAAATGTTTTTTGGATGTAACATATGGAAGTATGTTTGGTTTTGAGAATTATTTTGATATTCCATAGTTTCTCAATTTTTTTATGTTTCTTCAATTCTTAAGAGTTTTTATCGATATCGGAACATTTTTTCTGCTTTCTACTCGATATACTGTGTTATCTCCACAATTTCTTCGATTTTTGAGGATTTTAGTGATCATTTTTTTTCAATTTCCAATAATTTTTCTTGATTTTTTAGTTTTTTTTATGATAATTAATTTTCATTTTTTTGTTAGATCTTTCTATTTTTGATGTTTTTGTTAGTTTTTTATGTGTTTATGATAATATTTGTTGATTTTTGATGTTTTGATTTGTAATTGTTTATTTTTTAGATTTTTGACAACTTTTTTACTTTTTAAAATATTGTCTATTTCTTAAAAGTTTTTTTTAGTGTTTAATAGTTTTCTCAATTTTAGATACTTTTTATTAACTTTGATTTTCTTTTTCCATGTAAAGCCCTCATCAAGTTTAGATTATTTGATTATTATTTTTGTTGTCATTAAATGCTAACTAAATTGAATGGAAAAAATTAGTTGAAATAATAATTTTGGAATAAATTAACCTATTGCAAAAAATGGTTTCTCTCTAAATTTGAGACAAATTTCATGGGGATTTTCGTCATTTGCCTGAAAATATTTTAAGACAATAATGTAATAAATCATTGAGCTGAAAATGGGAATGAGATATGTCATATTTTGGATGATAGGTATCGTCGTAGGAAGTCTTATGGATCATATAAGAGATGAAATTAGCGAGAGAAAATATATTAGAGGAAAACATCTTGCAGAGGAGAGGAGATCGAGAGTGGGATTTTTGCGAGGTGTGCTAAAGAATTGATTCTGTAAGTAGGTACGGTATAATCCGAATTTTCACAAGAATCAATGTACGAAATTTGATTAATTTGTGCATATTTTCTTATAGATAAATCGGGGTGAATTGATATTTTAGAATTTGATGAAAATACGTTATTTTGATTTGAGTTTTTGAAAGTTTGTAAGTTAAATAATTAACTTACCATTTTTATATTCGTTTGTTTAGGATATTATGTATATGAATGAATTGTGTAATGAATTATTATGTTGAGTTGTTTAAATTGTGAGTATTACATTTTGAAATTTTGGTTGCTCAAAATGGTAATGGTTCAATTAAGTTTTATGATAATTGGTGTAATTGTGATTGTTATGTAAAAGGAAAGTGTTAATTTATTCAATCAAATAAAAAGTATTTAGGTATCTAGTTATGAAATGGGAAGTGAAATTGGTAGGGTTGATGGGTTTGATTGAGAAAGAAAAGTTGGATCGGTATCGATTGTAATATAATGTTGGGTTATAGGGAATATTTTTAATTTTAAAAATTAATGTAAATCTTGCAGCGAAAAAATTAAAATCCGTTAAAAATTCATGATTTTATATAAATCGAAAAAAGTTTCTGCATTTTTACTTTAATAATTGAAAATGGTCATAAACAAAAATTATCTCATTTAGGTGTTGTTCTTTCAAAGATTAATCTCTACACATATCCACACGGATGAATTTATAGTATAACGGTGTGTGCTAGCACTTTTAAATTTTTATCTAAAAATTCAATTTATATGTTATGTATTTTTATTTTTAAAGTGACTGATCATATTTTGTTAATTTAAAATAAACAAAATAAGGACGTAGTTTGGGTTAAAAGTTTTTCATAAAACATATCCTATAGGGATAATAGATAAATTACAATCGCGCATTAAAACTCTTTTTTCAGCAATAAAAAATAATTTTAATCATATTAAAACTCTTTTATCCAACCATAAAAATCAATCTAAACCACATTAAAATTCTTTTATATAACCATAAATAAGGAATTTTACTAAAATATGAATTTTACATTTTATACAAGTCTAATTTGAATTTAAATAAAAATCCTAAACACCTTAGGAATTATTTAAATTCATAAATAATTAATTTTAATTTTAAAATATTCTTTATTATTTTAAAGTAAAATAATTTATTTTACATGTAAAATAACTTTTATTATTTTAAATTAACAAATATCAATTTCCGTTTCTAACTCATTCTAAGTGTGCGACCCCTGTTAATTTACTTAATGTTGCTAATGGACTTAAATCTCATTTAGAGCTCATAAATTATAAGCCGCTTGTAGCAAAACATTATAACTAACAAATTTAAATGAAAAGTTTGAGACAATCTTATTTGATTAGAATTATAACTAACAAATTTAGCATTAAATGAGATAGAAGTCGCTTGTATTATAGCTAAATGAAGAGCATATAATGAAATAGAATAAATAGGTATGCTAAAAAGAACAGATTCAATAAGCACAAGTCATCCAGAAGGTGATAAAAGTGATCCACACCATAAATTAAGTCTCTATTTAATTTTAGCTACCAAAGGATCCCAATGACTCATAGGTACTGATTTTGTAGGAAAGTGGAAGACCTAAATATGAAAAAGGATATGGAAGTTATTTGCGGATGGATCCAATTTATTGTGGAAGAGAATTATGATGATTGCTTCGGGTATTACTTTTGTACACAACCTTATTCATGTTGACTTTTCTTCTTGCTCGCATATTTGGAGGTGAGTAATTCGAAGATGTGTTCATGATGAGCATGTTTGGGATCTTTTTCTCTTGATTATTGCAAAACACTTGGGCAATGGTTGTACTACTTTTTTCTGGTTAGATTGTTGGTGTGGATCGACCTCTTTCAATAAAAGATTTCCTTTGTTGTTTTATTTGTCTCGTAATCCTCATTGTTCAGTTTTTGATGTATAAGATGAGGATGAGAACTTCAACTGGAAAAGAAGATTACGAGTGGGGGAGGAGGCATTATTTTTCGATTTGCAACAACTGATTACTGGGATTAGTTTGACTGATGATATTTACGATGAAGCTCTTTGGTGTGGGAAAATTAATGGTTACTCGACCAAGTTGTTTAAGCAGCAATGGTACCTTCGGAAACTTGGGCGACCAGCATCTACACTCTTTAAGAGTATATGGTCTTCTCATGCAGCTTCAAGAGTACAATTATTTTCTTGGTTAGCTTCTTGGCATAGAATTGCATGTAATGCATTCTTGGTGATTCGTGGTGTGCAACTATTTTTTGGTAACCCATGTACTCTTTGTATGGATCCAATAGAAGATGTGAAGCATGTTCTGGTTTTTTGTCCAACGGCTTGGAATGTCTGGAGTTGCCTATTTTCGGAAGATTGGAATTGGTTGGGTGATGCCACGGTCTATATTCCTATTCTTGCAATTGTGGATTGATCTTTTCAGGAGGCATAAGTATTCGGGTCTATGCAACTTATTGGGGATGAATTTCTTATGGGCTATTTTGAAGAACAGCAACAATAGAGTATTCAATGATGTTTTTATGGATGTACCTTCTTTGATTTTTAATTGTAATGTAGATGCGGTAGTTAAATATAAATATTTTGTCCCTAGTTTTGCTTACTCCGGAATTGATGTATATAGGAGTCTTGATGCTTTATTCTGAGTAAGTTAGGCTTTATTTATACTTTGTATCTTGAACTTTTGTAGTTAGCTTGTGGTTCCTAGTGTTGTAGCCTCTAGTACGGCGAAAGCATTGAGGAGTTTAGGCTCCTTGGCCACATTTTGTGGCTTTTAATATATACACCCTTTACCTATCCAAAAAAATATTATACCATAATTTGTCCATCTCACAATATCATGATTGAATATAAGGCATGGATGAAGTCAACCTTGTATCGAACAATTATAGTTTCTCGATTATGACTAAACTGAAAAAATTAGTTAAATTAATCTCCATCAATTAATTTAAGCATCATAAAACATTTTTCAGTCTTAATCATCGAGTGGCCAAAACATATTTCTCTTATAGAAAAGGGACAAATTTCATCTTAATTATTCATATCTCACTATATAATTCATATTATATTCAATAATAACCTTTATAATCATCCAATTAAAGATAACATTTGATTATATCAAAACATATTATTTATTATGTTGAGAATTATAATAATATTAGGTCAAAGTATTTAATAAAATAATTATTTGAGATATTACTTATAACTTTGATCCAAAATATTTGTCTCTATAAATACATATAACTTTTATTTGTATCTCATACACTCATCAATATGAAACAAAATGCATATTAATGTTAATTCATTATTATTCTCATAATAACGAACGATTATGGATATATAGAATAATCAATTATACTATTCATGGATATTATTATATTTATTAATCCTGTAAACTAATATAATAATTATTTCAAAATAAATATAAAAGATAACAAATATGTTTATAATATAATAGGTCTAGAGCATTATTACCAATAGTACTATTGTGTTTATGACTAATTTATGATATTGTGTTTGAATGAATTGTATAGTGAATTGTTATGTTGAGTTGTTTAAATTGTTATGTTGAGCATTATTACCAATAGTTGTTTGTTTGATGAAAATGGTAATAGTTAAATTAAGTTTAATGATAATTGATGTTATGTATAATGAAAGTGTCAAGTTATTACATTAAATAAAATGAATGAAGGTTTCTAATTATGAAATGAGAAGTGAAATTTGTGGATTTGATGGGTTATTTTGATTGTGAAATAAAAGTTGGGTTGGTATTGTTTGTAATCTAATATTTGAGTACGCTATACATTGTGATTAAGATGTTATTGTCGAGTTGTAGTCCATGTGGTTAACTCATGAGATTTTCAAGAAATGACTTTTGAAATTTTGTGCATGATCAGCTAGTGATAATTTGGTTATTTGAGGATAACCGACGTTGATAAGGGAGTTTAGATTTGCCGAACTCATAATGGAGATTTGCAGTGTTATTCAAAATTGATATGTAAGTTGTAAAAGAGTCGTAGTCATCTTGGTTGCTTGTATAAATGGTTGTTGAGTAAGGTAATGGGTTGTTTGTTGTTACTGTAAAATAATATGATTGTAATCGATTAAATGAGTATAAGCGATCAAGTGTATTGATGGGAATTGGAATGTTTTTGCGTGCTTAACTTGGATAATTTAGGGATATGAGAATGTTACGTTAATCGTTTAATTTATCACATTGCAAACTTACTCCTTTTCGATCATTTTTCTTATCAGAGACGACTAGTATTCTTGCTTTTTTTAGACATTCAAGTTAAGTCAGTCAGTAGTAATGCCATGCATTTTTTTTTTAACTCGATGAATATTGAAATGTTGCTATGATGAAATTAATGTTGAGGCTTTTAAATATATTAATAATGTTTTCTTATATAGTGAATGTAAATGTGTTTCTTTGTAAAGATGTGATTATGAAGATAAATATATGTTGATTGATGTTAGAAATGTAGTGTTTTAATAAAAATATGGTTAGTGCATTAGTTGGAAATGTTGAAAAGAATACAACGCTAATATGTTTAATATGTTGTGACTTGATGTGTGATGAAGTATCAATGTAGGTGATTGATTTAATTTGAGTTTTGCTTATAAAATTATGTTATTTTAGAAGTTCTCGAAGGTAGCACAGCCTGTTCAACGGTGTTCTTTCTATATTTTTGTTTTGCTTTTTTTTTAAAAAAAATTTCAAAAATAACCACGACCTTTAAAAAACACATTCCTTTTCTTATATTAAATCCTTTTTTATGTTGTTTATATTGTTTTAAAACTTACAACATGCCTTTTTTTTTTGAAAGGTACAACATGCCTTTTATTATCCAGTGGAAAGAACTTTGAAATTTATTCATTATCAAAATATTATTTAGGACATAAATATCAAAATTTAGGAAAACTAGATGTCTCACATTCCACATATATAAAAATAAAAGTTAGATTTTTTTCATTTTTGACATTTTTAATGCGCAATTTACATTTTTTTCAAAGAAATACACTACATAATAATATACAATGCTATTTTAGACAAATATAGTATTAAAAATTAATTTCAAATTCATTTTATTTAAAATAATATATATTTTACTTCTAAAAAATGATTTAAACATAATTATCATTTTATTTAAAATAAATTTTACAATAATTTTTAAAACAAATTTTATAACAGTTATTTAAAATGCCAAATAAAAAGTTTTATTTAATAAATTGTTTTTAGAATCTATTTGTAAATGAAATAATTTCTACGCTAAATCCATACAAAAAACAATCTTAGTGTCGGTTGGAAAAGAATTTGTAAATAATTATAAATTAATAACTTAGAAACATTATTTTATCAATTTATATCTTTGGTCTTTCATTAATCCTTTTAAACGGCACATAATTGGGTTATAATGATTCAACAAATAAAAAATAGTTTAGTAATTCAATAAATCAAAATTAGATTCATGATTTATTAAAAACTGATGGTGATAACTTAACATTGTAACAATTATTCTCCTTCTTTTATCAATTAACGTCAGTGTCATATTTAATTAAAATTTGTATCAATAAAAAATAAAAGAACGATGATCTTAAGATAATTTAAGTTCGAACGCATTTTCAATTTTATAGGGAATATATAAAAATATGAAAAAGGGTAAAATATCTTGATTATTTTACTTATTTAATTCCGAGACAAATTAAGATATTTAATTCAAAATTTTGTTGTTGTCATTAAATCGCTCCTCCGCACTTTTAAGAAAAAAAAAAAAAGACTGACTGAGTATTTTGACCTAATAGGTAATATGAAACCTCACTCGAAGATATGTGTGTGTTTATCCATAATATACCGTTTAATTTGGAAATTATATTATGGTAATTTTTAGTGCTAATATAACAAATTTAGGGCTCATTTATTTGACATAAACAGAAATAATAATTTATTGACAATATAAAATAATTCCATTCTAGAAAAATTTTGAGTTCAAAAATTTCTTTACAAAAAAGTTAAACTTTTTAAAATGAAAATTAATCTAAATAATCTTCAAAACAATGTAAAATATTTGGATAATTTGATATTAGTAAAAAAATTAAAAGTAGTTTTCATATGGATAATTTCAACTAGAACACCCAGCATAGTCTAATTTTGCGGTGGTTTTATACTTTTATATTCCAACTCATGATGGAGGGCCAATTGCTTTTTTATGTATACAGAAAAATGTATAGAAACAGCGTTGTTAACAAATTTTCCAATAAGTTTACACGCAATCTGGTTTCAAAGGATTGGCCATTTTAGTAACGAGAATTGATGTTAAAAGTAAAAATGTTTTTAGAATTTCATGTCACAAGTGAGATTTTCAATTTTAAAAATTTAACATTTCAAATTAGTTACAAAGTGATAAATATTTATAAATATTCAAATCACTTTTTTTTTATAGATGATAGTAATTTTATTGAAATTAGTAATAAAAAAATAATAAATATCAAAATTAAAATTATTTAAAAACTGTATTTATGTGGAATTTAAAATTACCCTCTCTAATGTAATTCAAATCATAAACCATGGTTTATAAGGATTATATTTATATTTTGTTTGAAATAATAATTGTTTAAAAATAGTTTAAAATTTAATTTAATATTAAATACATATAAATATATTTATAAAATTATAATTTAACAAATTATATATATTTAAATAAAAAATATATGAATATTTAGTTATATATCTACATTTATATATAAAAAACATAACATACTTTTATTTTGATTTGAATTTTTAAAAGTAAAAATAAACTAAATCATTAAATTTTTATTTTTATTCAATTCAATTTTTTCAATTTAATTTAGTTTATTCAATCCCCCATTTGTTGTGATATTCTTCATTCTGTTTTTAATTCCTGTAAAATACGCAACTTGTGATTATATAACAGAGTGTATGCGACCTTACGTGTATGAGATAATAAAAGTTTGTCACTAAACCAGCCCATCACGTCTTTATAGGACCCCTGTATGTAAAAATAATAAAAAATAAATTTATGTATAAAGGTTTATTAAGTTATGATGTACTATTAGCTTATAAAAATAATCAAAAATAAATTTACGTATAAAGGTTTATTAAGTTATGATGTACTATTAGCTTATAAAAATAATAAAAAATAAATTGATGTATAAAGGTTTATTAAGTTATGATATACTATTAGCTTATAAATATTGCTCCCTGTCTCGATATTATAGTTTAATATAAAAAAGTAAAAAGTTTGATTTTGTCTTTAAACTTTTTGTCGTGATTAAATTTTATCGTGTGGTACAATACGAACTAAAAATATTCTTAAAGTGTATTTAAATGATGTAAATAAACTTGTCCATTTAATACTGTCAATAACGTCCGTTAAATAATTATCACTTTACTCCTTCAAATTATAAACTAAGTCCTAAAAGGCTGCATTTCATCTTTTCAGTTAATAATTAAAAAATTTAGATTTTTTTAATTTTTTAATTTTAATAATAAGAATTAGAAATATCTAAAATCGAAAATATATTAAATAAAAATATAAAAAAATTTAAAGAAATCTAAAATAATATCTAAGAGATTGTCTGAATTAAATTCAAACAACTTAAAATTTTTTAAAAATATAACATAATAAAATAATAAAACTAAGAGTTCGAATTAAAAAAATTACAAAGTAGAAAAAAATAAAAATCATCATTTTAAAAATATAAAATTTTTGAAAATTAATTATTTTTTTCACATTTGGCATATAAAGTTAGACATTAAAAAATTAAAAACAAATTAAACAAATTGTATTGTATGGATTAAATGAAAAAAATTTGAAATAAATATTTTCAAAATAATATATACAGGTACTAAAATATTCGACAGAAAAAATGGCAACTGGAATATACCCTCTGGTAGTCGAGATCTATCAACTAGTGACTTCAATTTAAGAACCAGTTGTCAGATTTCGACATCACATGACCGGAACATACCTTTCGATCATCGGTTGCTAGAATTTTGTACCCAGTGACCAGATTTTAGTTACATGTCATCGAAATCGGTGACCGGAATGTATATTCTAGTCATATGTCGTTGGAATTTGGAAACTGGATTCAAGATTTTGGTAACCGGTTGTTGGAAGTTGATGGTCGAAGGGTATACACCGGTCACCAGTTTACAGGCAGTGCCAGCATATATTATTTTAATTTGTTTAAATTTAGTTCACATTGCATTTTTTTTAAGCTTTTGAATTTAGTTCAGACAATTTATTAGATGTTTTATAGATTTTTAAAATATTTTAGTTTTTTTATTTAATATTTTTTAAATGTTTAAAATTTATATTATGTTTTTTTGATTAAAACTAAAAAAATAAATAAATAAAAAAATCAAAATTTTTAGATTATTAGTAAAAAAGTTCAAATTAAGGCTTTTTAGACTTAACATATAATTTGAAGAACTAAAGTGATAATTATTTAATGGAAGTTTTTAACAGTGTTATATGAAGAGATTTATTTGCACCATTGGAGCCCACTTAAAGGGCATTTTTATACATATTGAATCACATGAACCAAGTTTAACCTCGATAAAAAGTTTAAGTGTCACTACCCATTTCTGGATCTTGACCAACGCTAGAGAATGAGATAGCTATATGCTTTTAGAATCCGTAGCAAGCCTAAAACAATAACAAAATATTTATTATAATATGATCATATAAAATTTGATAGAGTTCTCTTTATTTTAGCAATATTTAACCTGTTTAAGATTAATCATAAGCTCACAAACAACGAACACCAAGAATGTAATTGACTTCACAAATTATCACATTTCAGAAAAACATAATGTGAACAACTACAACGTCTAAGGTATAATATTAATTCAAAACTGCACAAAGCGACCGCTCAAGAAGAAATTTGGTGCCAAAACTTTGCTGAAGAAGATGAAACAAAACATGTAAAAATAAGGTTGAGGGGAGTCACACTTTACTGAATGAATCAATATTATAACTTAATATATATCTCAATTCCCTATAAAAACCAAATAAAATCTTTTATATTAAAATACATAATATATGTGCATGCATTTGAATATATATAATATCTCAATCCCTAGACCTCAAAATTTTCCAATCTGAAACCTCAAATAAATATATAAATCATTTTAATCCAAATACTGGTCCCCGAGAGCAGCTCAATCGAGGTTGCACAGATGGTCACTTATTCTAATAGACTAGTCCTCAAGAGCAACTCCACCGAGGCTGCACAGTCATATTAAAAAAACACGTAAGATGATCTGCAAGAGTAATTCCACCGCGGTTGTACATCCTTTACCATAATATTCATAATCAATCAAAATTAATATTATTACTCACATTCACAATCAATCAGTTATATACTTACGCAATCCATTTACCCGATCAATACTGGCGCACCCTCAGTACGGGTGCCGCCCACCAGAAGACACATTCTATTTACTTCTCCAAACCATTAGCAAAACAGTTTAAAATATATATTTTATAGATATAGATTAAAAAATTTTAAAAAGGAAGTAGATTTTGTTATTGAGACTATTCCAAGTGTTGCGATTGCACCTTATCGAATGGCGCCACTTGAGCTTCAGGAATTGAAAAAGCAGATTGAAAAACTATTAGAGAAAGGGTTTATTCGGTCAAGTTGTTCTCCATTCGGAGCTCTAGTTTTGTTTGTGAAGAAGAAGGATGATAACCTCAGGTTGTGTATAGACTATAAAAAATTAAACCAGGTAACTATAAAAAATAAACATCCTATAAAAAGAATAGATGATTTGCTAGATCAATTAAAGGGAGCTAAAGTCTTTTCAAAAATTGATTTGAGGAGTGGTTTTTGGAATCTAAGGGTAGAAGAGTCCTCCATTTCGAAGACTACTTTTCGAACCAGGTATGGGCACTTTGAGTTTATTGTGATGCCTTTTGGGTTAACAAATGCTCCTGCAGTTTTCATGGTCCTTATGAACATGGTGTTTTAGCCATTTTTAGATTGGTTTGTGATTGTTTTTATTGATGATATTGTGATATATTCTTGAAGTAGAGAGGAACACGAAGATCATCTAAGAAGGGTTTTGCAGACTTTGAGAGAAAAGGAGTTGTGTGCAAAGTTTTCAAAATGTGAATTTTGGATGAAAGAAATAGCATTTCTGGGGCATGAGTTGGTGAAGATGGAGTTCAGGCATATTCATCGAAGATTCGAGCTGTAATGGAGTGGGAACCTCCAAGCAATGTTACAAAAATTAGAAGTTTTCTAGGATTAACAGGGTATTATCAACGATTTGTTAATACAATATGGGAAGGTTATTGCTTATACTTCTAGGCAGTTACGGGCTCATGAGATAGATTATCCGACACATGACTTGGAATTTGTGATAATAGTGTATGCTCTCAAGACTTGGAGACATTATTTGTATGGAGAGGTATTTCAAATTCTAACAAATCACAAGAGTTTAAAGTATATCCTAACCTAGATGGAATTAAACTTAAGACAACGTCGATGGATGGAATTACTGAAAGATTATGATTCTACGATTAATTACCATCCAGGCAAGTCTAATATGGTAGCAGAAGCATTGAGTCGAAAGGGAATGAAGACTAGTTCAAGAATGATTAGTTATACTGTTGAGTACTTAACAACTTTGAGGGTGATGAATATGGATTTAAGAATTAGTGGAGATATTTTAATTGCTACAATTCAAGTTAGACTAATAATTATTGATGAGATTCGAGATATGTAGTATTAAGATTTTTTTCTGAAGAATATGAAAGAAAAAGTAAGAAATGGAAAGGGAAACTACTTTATGATTCGAGTTGATGGTATGCTTTGCAATGGGATTCGCATTTGTGTTCTTGGAGTGGGAGATATCAGAAAGAGGTTAATGGAAGGGGCTCATAGTTTTTTATTTTCTTTACACTCAGGAAGCATGAAGATGTACAGAGATTTGAGAAAAAATTATTGGTGGAAGGGAAAGAAGAAAGAGATACATAAATTTATGGTGAAATGTTTGATTTGTCAAAGAGTAAAGGCTGAGTATCAGGCTGTGGCAGGAAAACTTCAATCATTGGTGATTCCTCAATGGAAGTAGTAACAAATTACTATGATTTTTTTATAGGATTGTCGAGAAGTTTGCGTAAACATGATGATATATTGGTGATTGTTGGCAGGCTGA
>CANXYA012634242.1:0-12450 GCA_948193465.1 Acalypha hispida
AGACATGACATCCTTATAAACATTATTAAAAACCCTTGAATTCCGATCCTTCCAGATGGCCAAAAGGAGGTTGAAGCATAAAAGTCTCCATAGTCCTGAATAATTATGTCTTCGAAAAATCCCGATTACAGAAGAAATGAAACCAGTAATAGAATGAGGCATAGTCCAAACAAAACCAATTTTCCTAAATAACCAATTCCATAAATTCCAAGTCGTAGGACAAAATAATAGAGCATGTTCAACATCTTCCACCAAATCCAAACATAAGGTAAAGCACTACCAAAGCAAAGCGGAGCACCTCGAGAAGAAAGAAACTCACAACACGGAATACGTCTATGCATAACCAGCCAAATAAAAAATTTTACCCTTGGACTAGCTAAAGAATTCCACACCACCATAAAAGCACTATCATAAAATGTACTAAAAGTTTTGTGCCAAAGCTTTTTGAAGGAGGAAGAAGAGTATGCATACCATTTACCCGACCAAAGGAGCCAATCATGGGAATTCTGAACAAGATCCACCTCCCGAAGTAAATCTCCAAGATCATGGAGTGAGTCTGACTCTCCAACTCTCAACCGTCTGGTCCAGGATAATGAGTCAATGTTCATAAGAACCTCCTCAACTGTGACCATCTTATTAGAACAAATACAAAATAGAGAGTTGAATCGGTCCTTTAAAGATAAATTTTTGTTCCAACTATCATACCAAAACAGAGTCCGTGCACCATCACCAATATGAATAAATAGATTGTCAGAAAAAATACGCCAATCCTGCTCAAAGTTGATACATCTACGAACAATACTTTTCCATATACTCGAAAGAGAATTCGAGTCATGCAAATATAAGTAGTGGTGTGCAACGATATTACCGGTACGGTATCAAATTTTTAATTGCTCTCGGTATTTTTCTAATTCTCGTTTCTGTTCGATATCGGTAAAAAAAATTCGGTTATTACCGGTATTTTTACTCGGTATTTTTATATATATATTTTTCTATTTTTTTAGCTAAAAATCAACTCAAATATAACTATTTTTTAAGTTATATAATATTTTAAACTATTTACTTATCATTTTTTTTATTAAATATGTGTATAATTGTATTTTTTTATAAATTTATGTACATATATATAGGTAAAAATAAAAAAATACATATTATTTTTAAAATATATAGTGTCACGGTATTTCGGTACGGTACGGTTTTATAAAATGAAATGCTTTACTGAACCCATTCGGTATCGGTAAAACCGGTACGGTTCGGTCAGTTTGCTCGATTTCGGTTGGACTTTGCACACCCCTAAATATAAGTCATTAAAGGGATGTATACCTGAAGAGATGCAAATAACACATCTCCATAGACCACAATCTGAGCCATCAGCTAGCTTTCATAGACATTTAAATAAAAAGACTTCTATTCATAAGTAATAAATTTGTACAACCAAGTCCCTCATATTTCTTAAGCTTGCAAACCACATTCCAAGCAACATTAAAACTACCACGACTTGATGAATTCCCAGACCATAGGTAATGAGCAGCAATACCATTAATTCTATGAGCAACATAAATAGGAATAGCATATAATGAGGAGAAATAAATAGGTATGCTGAGGATTACTGACTGAATAAGAATAAGTAGTCCATTTGGGGAAAGTAATGCTCCACTCCAACTATTCAGACGCTACAAAAGAACACTCGTGAATGCTACGTCCCTTCACAAAAGCATAATGACACTCGTGAATGCTACGTCCCTTCACAAAAGCATAATGACAATTCGAGATTAACTGACCCATAAAAGGAGATAAACGATGGCAGAGTACCTTCGAAATCAGCTTTCAAACACCATTGAACAAGCTAATAGGTCTAAATTGCCCCAACTCCGAAGCGCTTGCACTTTTGAAATCAAAACCATAAAAGATTGATTAAGATCCCTGGGAATAGTGCCAAACTTATACAAATCATTAAAAACCTTCATGACATCATCACACATGAAGGACCATGCTTTTTTATAAAAGAAAAAATTGAAACCATCAGGTCCGAGTGCTTTATTAGAAGCACAAGAACAAAGTGCCACCTCAACCTCTTCCACAGAAAAGGGAACACTTAGATTAGAAGAATCCTGCATTGATAAAGTGTTAAAAACATGATTGGATAAAGAAAAAGGCACCACAGGAGTTGCTTTGTATAAGGAAGAGATTCAGGATCATTAAAAGAGGAGTCTCCCATTGAAATGGTTGAAATGTAGTTGCTACGAAATCGAAGATTAGCAAATGCATGAAAATAACTCGTATTAAGATCCCCTAACAAGTTCCAATTCAGTCTTGACTTTTGCGACCAAAAGGATTCCAAATTACGGTTAGAAACAACAGCCTCCTCCCCTTGAGGTATCCAGCCGAACTCTATCATCATCACTAATAGTACGCTCCTCTAAGGCTAAGGACAATTCATTGATGGCATTTAAAATGCAATTCTTTTGTAGTGAAATATTACCAAATTATGCTGAATTCCATGATTTAGACTTACGCCTAAGCTCCCTCAAGTATCGACACAAGGATCCCTGGAGGAACTTCAAATGGATTTCCTACCAAAAATCACGAACTTCACCAAAAAAATCCATTCACATTCCACCAAGCATTTATCGATCTGAAAGGTTTCAGGCCCCAATCAAATGACTTGTGAGAAGAAAAAAGTAGATGACAATGATCCGAATAAGCTTTCATAAGACAAGTAAGAGAACAGTTTGGTAAGGTAGTCATCACATTCGAAGACACAAAACATCTATCAATACAAGACCAACTTCTATATTTAGACCAAGTGAAGTTCCTACCAATCAAAGGTAAGTCCAAGAGTCCCGAATTGAAGATAAATCATTAAATTCAATCAAAGAAATAGTTGCTTATGAGTAATCATTCCTCTCACGAGGATGCAAAATATCATTAAAATCACCCACCAAAAAAACCACGCCTTCAAAATCATTAAATCGAAGAATAATATTCCATAATGCAAATCTCTCCAAAGGAACATTACTATCATAAATAAGAATATACCAACAATCTAAACCAAACCAAGAAAACTCCATTTTAATCCAGCCTTTACCATAATTAAAAGTAGGTGAATAAATTAAGGCTGAGTTGAAAATAATAGCTAAACCACCCGAAGCACCAATAGAAGGCACCGAGAAACAAGAGTAATCATTATTAGGCCAAATGTGTTTAGCCATAAAGGAAAAAAAGTTGCATTTAGTCTCAAGCAAACCAAGTATCACCACATCAAATTTACTCATCAACTGTTTAATAAAATAATGTTTCACACGAGATGCATAGCACCACGACAATTCCAAGCAATAGAATTAAAGCTTCTAATCATAAAAAAAATATTTCAAGGATAAAAGGAGATAAGAAAAGCACTTACAGACATGCCTGATCACAGTCTATATTTTATTGGATTACCGCACCAATGATAGAAAGGTTATCCACATTAAAAATCCCCATTGAAACTCCAATTCCACATGATTGAGTTGCACCATGAGTAGAAGAAGTTGAAGAGGAGGAACTAAAGTGGAGCAACCCATTCATATGAGCTATAGCACTTTCATTAATGGAGACACCCACAATGCGATCTTGGTGCTCATTCTCTTGACAATAGCATGCATCCCTAACATGCACCACCCCATGAGCAACCTTTGTCTTAGAACGAGTACATTTGCTAATAGGTTATGATATTTTTTCAATACAAATGTTCTTCACTTTCTTTTCCTTTGGCTTCCTCGAAATAGGATCCAAAAATGAGCTTTTGAACCTCAAAAGCCTCCACAAAATCTAGTTCAGATTCAAAGGTTGATGAATGTCAAATTTCTTCCAATATAGGGTCAAACTGATCCTCGCATATTCCATTAGAACCGAAAGAGCCCCTGACCATCTCTACTTCGACACAATCATCCTCCAATGTCACGGCATGATGAGAAAATTACTTCTTCAAGTGCTCATTAACCAGACATTACCAGTTCCAGCTGGTGAATTATTCTCCAAACCACGCTTTGAAAAACGTTCTGAAGCATCGGCTAAACTTCCTTCATCCAAAACATGATTATACACGGCTAAATTCTCCTTATTATGATCAGATTTTTTCCCCATATTTGACCTCACATCATCACCAAAATGTCCTCTAATAGAAGCATCAGATAACATAGGAATTGGAGCGCTATTAACCCAACCATCACAATTAGCAAATTCTTGAAAAGCCTCTTCAAACACCCTAACCGAATAGACTTCCTTTCCCACCTCCAACTTAACAACTCCATTTATGTGATTAGTTAAAGAAGTGGAAATCAAAACACGACCAACATCAAAGGAATGCTTCTTTAAGGTTGCTAAATCCACCAAAATAAAACTCCCTCAAATAGAAGAAATAGCCTTAAAAGTTCTACAGTCCATATGTTTAGAGGAATGGCACTATATCTCAGCCAAGCAAACCTCTTAGTAGCTAAATCATTTGGTTCCCATCGTTTGATCCTTTCGAACCAGTTTCCCAAAGTCTCTTTTAAGGAATTAAGCACAAAAGTTACATCATCCAACTTCAAAAAGGTGAGGAGAAATAAATTTCCACCCACGGAGCGTACCTCACAATCCAAAAAACACTCCTTTCTCAACAACATTTTAAGAAAATTAGGTGATAAATTATCCCTACTCCAACCAATAATACTATGGTTAAGTAAAACATCATTCTCTTAGCTCAATCCAATTTTTAAACAAGGGGCAGAAGCACTGGCAATACATTGGGTAACATCAGTGAAAGTTCTAGCATCTCTATCTCTGTAAGCACTCATAGGAACAAAATTAGAAGCCCTTGGCACCAAAACTATCTTATTAGAACCTGATTTCCTCAGCTATCTTTACATATAAACATTGGTTTTCAGGCATCAATCCATTAACTTTTGACACTACCATATTAACATCAACCTTTTTAACCATACGAACAAAATAGAATCGCTTAACAACCTTATTTATCTTACCTGACACATAAACTTGAAGAACCTCCCCATATTTGTTGAAGATTTGATGAATCTGATATTGTGGGAGCTGCATGGGAAGATTCGCTACGTCATGAAAAGATGTAGGAAGAACATGATTAACGGTTCCAATTACTATTGATTGCTTCTCAACAGACTGGCGGTTGCCTCCAATAGGATTAGGGTTTGCAACTGTTTGAAAGGGAAAATTGCCTCCATGATTAGATGTATCATGAACAACGACTTGTTTTAGGGTGTTTGGGGAAGGGTGGTTCACCGACAATGGGCCAGAGGTAGGGGCTGCAGGGGGGCCGCGACTATGGTAATAGAAGCTAGGAAGGGAAAACACGCTCATCGCGCAATGGTTTTTTTAATAGCCAAATTTGAAGCTTATAAAATGAGTATTTAAATTCTAAACTAATATTATTTTATATTATTTTCGCTTCGAATTAATAGTTCAGTTTGGTGCAATATTGAACTTCAAAAGAAAAACCTCAATTGCACTATTAATTTGGTAAAAAAAGTAACTTTCTTATAGTTTTTTTTCACCCAAATCTTTGGTTTAGACTAATTTATAGTGAGACATCAAATATCCGACTAATCCTTTTCCGACAATAGCGAGAATTATTATTTTATAATTCAATACATAAAAAACTAATCATTTTATAATTTAATATACCGCCAAGATTTTAGTTCAATATTTGTAACTTGACATGCTTAAAATCAAATATAATACGAAGACTCCATGTTATTTTTATTTGGGTTTCATAATTAAAAAATTTAAAATGAATGACATACTTTTGATAAAAAGAAAAGATATACCAGAACATTATATTTAAAAAACTAATTTTGATATTAATTTCTCAAAATTAAAAAATATTGTGTATTTAGAATAAACATTAAGATGTGAATTTAATAAATAAATTTTATTTCTTGCTCTTCTTCTTCTACTCATGGTGCAACCAAATCATGTGGTGTTGGTGTCTCAACCAGTATTTTTGATGTGGACAATACCACTATTATTAGAGAGGCGATTCAGAATAATATTGATAGGGATCAAGCACATTAGTAAGTGTCTTTATCCTTTTTTTGTTGCTCGATAATTTTCTTATCATTACCAGTTTCAACTTTATTACTTATAACTGTCGTGGTGGTACACATTTTGGTATTAAACAAACTCTATATCAAATGACTTGTGTGTAAATATGATGTTGTTATTCTTAGATTGTTAGAGACCAAATGCAATTTCTCATCCTTTATGGCAAATCGCATCTGGCCAAATCATGATTGTTCTTGTTTTTCGGTGCCCTCTATTGGAGGTTGAGGTGGTTTAGCCATTATTTACAACTCCTTATTGATACAATTGCCTTCTTTAGATTTTGGTAATGGATGGATTAAAATGTAATTTAATTTGTGTGGTTTAACTTGTCGTTATATTTTTTGTCGTTATATTTTATTTATGCTAGTAATGTTCCCTCGGAGAGACTTGAACTGTGGAATACTATTCTCCAATTCTATGATTTCTCAGGATTGATTTTTTTTGTCGGTGATTTTAATGATATATGCATCCTCATAAGAGGAATAATTGCTTGCATGCTACTTCTTCTATGATGGACTTCAATGATTTTATATTCAATTCGGGTCCCTTGGATTTACCTTTGGTTGATAGGAGCTTTACTTGGTCTAATTTTAGGAGTTGGTCTCTAATTGATAGATGTTTTGTTTCTTCTGAGGTGACATCTACTTGGCCAACTTGTTCTCTCACTTGTCTTGAGAAGGCTTATTCAGATCATTGTCCTCTGCTTTTTTATTCTAATCAATCTTATGATTGGCGTCCAAAGCCATTTAGATCGATTAATGCTTAGTGGAATGCTAATGGATTTTTTGGTATAACTCGTGATGTTCGGCAGGATATTCACAAGTCATTTCCTCATGGATATTTATGTTAACTTCTGAGAGAGCTTAGGCGTAAGCTTAAGTCATGGAATTCAAAAAATTTTGGTAAAGTTTGACTCAAGAATGATCATATCTTAAAGTTTGTTGACTCTTTGTCTATAGCTTTGGAGGAGGGTACTATTGATGATGTTGGCAGGGTTCAGTTGGATTCATTGAGGGAGGAATTGGTGGTTTTTACTCGTAATCTTGAGTCCTTTTATTCTCAAAAATCAAGATTCAATTGGAATTTATTGGGTGACAACAATACAAGTTATTTCCATGCTTTTGCCAATATCTAGTATCGTTTTAATTTTATTTCATCAATGAAGGTTGGAGATTCTTTATTTATTGAACGAGATGATATTAAATGAGAAATTAGAAATTACATTTATAATTTATACAAAGTTGCTCATGTGGTTCCTTTTACACTATCTAGCCTTGTTTTTAACAATCTATCATAGCCGGATGCTTCAACATTAATGGTTCCCTTTTTAGTAGAGGAGGTGGAGGTGGTGTTATCTTCTTGTGCTTCTGATAAGGCGCCAGGTCCGGATGGCTTTAATTTTTCTTCAATAGCAAAGCATGGTCTTTTTTGCGTGATGATATAATGAAGGTGTTTGATGATCTACATAAATTCGGCTTCATTCCTAGGGATCTTAATCATTCCTTTATGGGTTTGATTCCAAAATTCAAGGCGCTTTAGAGCTGGGTCAATTCAAACCCATTAGCCTCATCAATGGTATTTGCAAGATGATTTTGAAGGTGATTTGCAAGCTGATTTCGAAGGTGCTTTGTAGACGTCTATCTCCATTCTTAGATGGCTTAATTTCAGATTGTCAGTATGCTTTTGTGAAGGGGCAAGAATTCATGAGTGTTCTTTTGTGGCATTGTAACTAGTCCATCCTATTTGAAGGAGAAAGGAGAAATTTATTTTATTTAAGGTGGATTTCCATAAAACTTTTGATTCCATTTCTTGGAATTATTTAGATGTCGTTTTCAAAGCTATGAATTTTTCGGGTTCATGGCGGGTCTGGATTTCTAACTTTTTCTCCAGTTCTAGTATCTTTCCCCTAGTTAATGGTTCTGCATTTACTCCATTCACTATGGGTAGAGGTGTTAGACAAGGTGATCCTCTATCACCCTTTCTCTTTCTCTTAGCTGTTGAAGGTTTGAAGTCGCTTTTAAATAAGTCATGTGATCTCGGTATTACTCGTGGAGTTTAGATGGGTTAGGAACAAGTATTTGTTCTTCAGTTTGCGAATGATAACTTATTTTTTATTCCATTTGAGGATGATATGGTGGATGTGTTAGTTTGTATTTTGAGATGTTTGCAAGTTATTTCAGGATTGAGAATTAATTTTCATAAAAGCTCAATCTCTGAAATTAATGTTACTTCTGAGATGCTTGATCAATATGGTATTAGTATGAGTTGTATCGTTGCAGACTTGCAAATCACATATCTTGGGTTGCCTCTCTCTGACAGAGCCCTTCATGTTTCTTCATGGGATCCTATTATTTATTACATCAAGCAGTGGTTGAATAGTTGGAGTGGAGCACTACTTTCCCCAAGTGGAAGGCTTATTGTAATCCACTTAGTAATTCTCAGTATTCCTATTTATTTCTTATCATTATATGCCATCCTTGTGTATTTTATTAATCGAATTAATGGCATTATTGCACACTATTTATGGTCTGGGAGCTCATCGACTCGTGGTATCATAATGTGACATGGGATGTGGTTTGTTTGCCCAAGAGGTATGGAGGTCTTGGATGTATTACTCTATTGCTGATGAATAGAAGCTTGTTGATGCTTCTGTATTGGGCCTCTAGAAACATGTTATTGGTATTTCTTCCGGTATTCATTTCCTTCATTACTTGTCTTTGCCATGACTTGTCCTTGCATGAGTCCAATGTTATTTCGAATGTTTGGAAGGGCACTGTTCGCAGATATATTCATTCTGATAAGGAGTGACACTTATTTGCTGAAAATCTTTCTATTCATATTGGTGATGGAACTCATACATTGTTTTGGTATGATAGTTGGTTCGGTAACTTTTTATTTAAGGATCAGTTTAACCAATTATTCCAGATTTGTGGTGATAAGCTAGTTACAGTGGCTGAGGTGATTTCGAACGCTGCCTCCGTCTCCTGGTCTAAGAGGTTGCGCATTGGGGAGACAACTTCACTTCTTGATATGGAAACAATTTTGCGAGATGTTAATGTGGTCCAGGACTCCCTTGATCAACTGATTTGGTTAGGTTTCTTCTTTTAAGGATCTTTGGCATAAACCTTATAATATTCCTTGTGATGGCACTTTTATGGCTGTGTGGGGTTCTTTAGCGAGCCCGAGAGTTAAATTTTTCATTTGACTTGTCATGCGTAAGCATATCTCATGTTGTCAGTTTTTATCTTCCCGAGGTGTCCGACTACATTTTGGGAGTGCTTGTACCTTGTGTATGGACTTAGTTGAAGATCTGGAAAATATTCTCCTTCCTTGCCCTACGACCTGAAATTTATGGAGCTAGTTATTTGAGAAAATCGGTTATGTCTGAACAATACCGCACTCCATTTCTATTTTCATCTCTTCTATGTTTGGACTTTTCAGTAGGCATTCTTACTCAGATCTTTGAAGGTTAATTGGCCTCAATGTATTATGGCCTATTTGGAAAAATAGGAAGTCGCGAGTTTTAAACAATGTTTTCAATGATGTCATGTCTATTATGTATCGAGTTATAGTTGATTCGTTAGTATTGTATCGTATTTATAGTCTATGTTTTTCTTTCCAGTAAGCATTATGTATAATTCTTTAAATAGTATTTTTATATAAATAGTATATTGATATATTGAAAAATTGTACTAATTGTTTACTCTCCTATGTTGTAATTTCTTGTACGGCGAAAGCATTTAGAATGCAAGTAATTTTTTATCCACTTTAATGGTTTTTAATGAAATATATTATTTATAAAAAATAAAGTTTATTTCACACGTGTTTGTTGCGGAAGTTGTGTTAGATTTTGGCTGATGATCGTTTGGTTAATTGGAAGTAAAATTACCAAACACTCTTTAAAGTAAAAATATAGGGCAAGATGCATTAATCCAAGTAATTTTCTATTAATAGTCGCTATCGAACAATGTTCCTATAGTGGATGATGTCTTCATTCGTGCAACCCTAGTGCTTTGGATACTAAAATATGCATATAATGTTTTATTTATTCAAATGGTTGGCTTATATTATTTTTTGTTACGAGGAAGACTCTAAATGCACGACTTAGTATTTTATCTTATGTTTAATGCTTCGGATATGTTTTAATTATTTTATCTATACAGTATGTATAAAACTTTATTTTAATTTTCTAAAAAGTGAAGTTATACTTTATGCTTGTTAGACAGCGCGATAAAACTTTGTTTTAATTTTCTAAAAGACGAAGTTATACTTTATGCTTGTTTGACGGTGCGATAAAACTTTGTTTGAATTTTTTAAAAGGTAAAATAAATCTCTTTTAGCTTCCGCGAAAATCTAGGCCTACGTGCGTAGGAAATAAGGAATGTACATGGAATTGCTGCCAGATAATCTCTATTTGTTCATATGAAAAGCTTCGAGAGAAAGCCAAAATTAATGAATTTAACTTTTCAAAAGAAAGCCAATTATGTTATTGGTAACTTGGTATTCTATACAATTTTTTTAACCATTTCTTATTTTATTTCAATTAATTAAATTCTTTTAATTTTATTTGTTTTTCATCAATAAAATAAAACCTAATTAATCGTATATACTTTTTATAATTTTCGTTCTTCAAGATAAAGTTTTGTTTTGTCATTATGATTAATTTTTTTGTGTTTATTTTGGTTTAATTTGAAAAAATGACGCCATAGGAAGGATGGCCAGGTTCTCGTATACACAAGAACTGAGCTTAAACTGATTTTTAGTCATTTGTGTAATAGAAATGATAATGGATTTTAAATTAGAAATTATTATAATGTTCTTTTTACGATTATAATTTTCTATTGGGTTAATTGTTAGTGAAATCATTATTTGAGGATTTGAAACTTTTTTCTTTGCTTGGCAGGTGGTTGATCAATACATATTCAATCTCCAACTTCAAAATTTTGTAATTCTAAACGCCCCGACTATTTCTCCCACAGTAAAAGCGAGGTTCGAACTCAGATAAAGCTGTAACAGAGAGAAACTCAAATAGAAAGCCACGTTATAAAGTAACCCACTTAAAAATTTATCACGTTGAATTTTTATTTTTCTAATTAAAAATAAAAAATACATAAATTTTAAGCTATTTACTTATTTAAAAATTTTATATTTATCTATTTAAATGATAATTATTATCTAAAGCCTACTTAATATTAAAAATAAACCTCTATAAAATATATTATCATGGTGATCAAATTCATTTATTTCTTCTAAAATAATATGGCAATTGAAAGGTAAATACTTTTCTGTTTCTCCAATGCATAGAATTCCTGGTGAGTTTTTATTTGCTTCATATTTACAATTTTATTTATTTATTAGTTAATTATTTATTTTTTTTCATTTATTTGCTACCGTCTTGACCAATCTAATGTGAATGATTCGGTTGGGTGCTATTTTGATTTTTGGTTTGGTTTCAATGTCATTTTATTATTTCACTTGCAGGTTGTGTTTGCGATTTCGATTACGAAGGAGGAAGCTACAAAGGTCGAAATAGTTATTGAAATCGATCTTTTTGGTAGATTAAAATTTTAATTTATGTTACAATGTTTTTAAATCCTTTTGTTACGGATGATATTAGTGTTTTTGTTACTTAAGTTTACTATTTTGGCACTGCTTTGATGTAACATACTTTAATGATGCTTAGATGAAGGATATTATGATTATAATTATTAATAAGCAAACTGTTGCTGCTATTACCTATGGGCTGGATAAGATATTTCGCAATTATTTTTGAATGTTTAAATTAATTCCAATTTTTTAATATTATAATTATTTATTTGTTGATTTCAATTTTGTATTTGCCAATTACATCTTGCTTTTATTTGTTTTTTTTTTAAATTCATATTTGTTCATTTATTTTTATTTGTTTTCTATTATATCGACCCTATATTGGTTTGTTTTTGAATTGAAATGGCTTCTGTGACATCTAATATCTTTATATCTGAAAACGTTTTTAGTTTTGGCATATCTAATGATTTTTGGTAAAGAAAACTCATTTGGTCGAACTCAAATTTTCTATTTATTTATTGTGATGTTATAGGGCCCAACTTCGATAACGATGGATATTTTCATGTATGTTAAATTGGAAGTAATTGTTGGGAATAACGTACTCCCACGCAGCGAAATAAAATACTGGCAAAAATTATGAAATTAACGAGTAAGGAATATAATAAAAATGACACCAGAAATTTAACGTGGTTCGGCCTTTAAATGCCTACGTCCACGGGACAAATTCCGAAATTACTTCCACTATAATCACAATAGCAAGTACAACGAGAGTCTTCTCCGAAGAGGTACAAACACATGTGAAAT
>CANXYA012635214.1:0-10763 GCA_948193465.1 Acalypha hispida
CAAAGAAAAACACATTGAAACCACTAGAATAAGGGCAAAATGCATGGGAAAGTAGGGTTAAGCAAAACTGTTAGATACCGTAAATTTGAACCGTAAAGGTTTATTTCGGTTCAGTTCAATTACTATTTTCTTACAATTGAAGAGTTCGGTTTAGTTTTAAATTTTTTTCGAAATACCAAACCGTGCCGCTAAATACCAATACCAGGTAAAACATACTGAGTAAAGAGATATCCGTTCAGTTCGGTATTGATTTGGGATATTGCTCAAGTTTTCGGTATAGTTCGGTACCAAACTTTGAAAAAAATTCAGTATGGTATGATATCGGTACCTACAGAATGCTCACCCCTATGGGAAAGTGCATGATCAGTGTAGTTATCAAATTTCCCCCACTTAGACCTTTCTTGTCCTTAAGTAAGGAGAATAAACAAAGCTAGATGGGAGTTAAAATGTGCAAGTGCTATGGTGCATGAGTGACCCTACAATGAGTTCAGAGGATAAGCCGGGGTCAAAAGATCATAGAAAGGTGACTTAGGCGATAGCCTAACTAGAGAAGTGAAGTCTGAGTTGGGTAACAACTTTGCAAATGGAACCTCATGTTAATGGTGCATTCAAGATTCTTGGCCACACTAATAAGATTTTAGGAGACTATTTAGCTTGGGATTGTACGAAGCATCTTATAGAAGCTTAAAGCTTGGTGTTATCTAATACGAATCAAAGCCGCTTAATTTCTAGGCCATTTTTCTTTCTTTTTCTTGGGTTTTCTAATGCGAATTCGAAGCCACTTATTACCTACATCGTCTCATGGCTTTTTAGCCTTTTCTTTTCGCATCTAATATGGCTTGACGCACCACTTATTCCTAACAAACTCTAATGCTCCTTACTTTCTTTCTACTATATTTTTACATGAGTTGTGACCAATACTATTACTTCACATCATTACTTGTAAGGTTCCAAATGCAAGTCCATTCGTTGTGTTCACCTAAGGGTTAATACTCAAAGATATCGATTTTAAAGAAAATGCAATTCTACTCCTTTTATGAGTTCAACCCACAACTCGAGTCTCACTTCAATATTTATGCAAAATATATGCATATTAGCTCAAATTAACGTCTTTTAGTTAACTAACTATGATTCGGTGACCCTAAACTCGACACTTAGAAAATTTCAAAGGTCCTACATACAAGTTTAAATACCCTAAAGCACCGTATAAAACACATCACAGCCAAACCCTTATTCCACAAAACTAGCATGCACACAACATATAAACACTTATTCAAGAAATCACCACACATGATCACAAAAACTAACCTATGCACCAACCCTAATTCACAAAAATGAGCCAGAATTTTAGACATTTACATGAAAAATCCACCAACAAATGAACCCCTCCCCCACACTTAAGAACAAGCATTGTCCTCAATGTAGAAGAGGCACATAAAACAACTAAAACAATGGGGTTATAGATACAAACTCTTGTGGGGATGTTCCCCTACACTTAGGCTCCAAACATACTTCAAGCATTCCTTCTCAAGAAGAGGGATTCCTACACAAAGAGTTAGCACCAAAAACCAAACACGTATTATTTACACCTATTCTACTTATTCACAAAGAATCAAAAAGTTTGCTAGTTTTAGGTCTTAGCGGACCGTTACCCGATATTTTTACTTAAGGAGTAGAGGAGAGAAGGGTGATGTTTTCTTTCTACTTGTACACCAACAAAGTATGGCTTGCACCGGTGGCCATTCACCTTGAAGCTCTCTTTCTTCCCATTCTCAAGCTCTAAAGCTCCATGAGAAAACACTTGTGTTACCTTGAATGGTCTGGACCACTTGGACTTCAATTTCTCGGAAAAGAGTTTAAGGCGGGAATTGTATAAGAGGACCAATTGGCCAACCTCAAACTCATTCTTCACAGTATGCTTGTCATGTCAAGTCTCGTTCCGTTCATTGTAGAGTTTAGCATTCTCATGGACATTCCGCCTTAGTGATGACCACATTTGACCACATATAATTCTATGCATTTTGCCTTCATTCTTGTGAGTTTTCATACGTTCTCTTTTGATTTTAATAGCATTTTGATGAAATTTAATTGATATATTTGATTAGATTGCTCATTATGTGTTCTTGATGATTTATTAAGTGCAAATGATGGAGATATGGAGATGAAATTTGCCATGGAATGGACCTGTGAGGGTGCACAAGAAGTTGGCTAAGTGTTGGAGTGAATAAATGAAGCATTGAATGAGCAACCTAACAGACATGGTTTGGTAACTAACTGACATTGTGTCATTTTTTTTAACCAAATCGTGTCTATTCAATATGGGACGGCACGAGCAAAACAAACAAAAACACACACTTTAGGCCATTCTAACATACCTTCCTTTCTCTCTAGCTCACATCTCCTCTCATCTCTCTCTAATCGTAACCTCTCCAACACCCAAAAACACACCAAATCATTGACTTGGAGATGGAATCCTCCTCACCCAAGTAGAGGGTTTCGTCCCCAAGGATCTATATCGGGAGCTAGGGTCACATTTGAAGCTTCAATGGAGCTTTCATGGAGATTGTTCTTGGAATTTATGGATTCAATTCTTTGAGCAAAGAGGAGACTTGAGCTACAAAAGATTGGGCAATTCATCTTGATTATCAACCATTATTTGTTCTTTCTTTCTTTTTATTTAGTTTTTACTTTGTATTTTTGGATTTTGTTAGTTAGTTTGGTGAGCAATGCCATATTTTGAATTGAGTATTATGATTTATTTAATGTATTGATTGGCGATTTTTTTATGTTTTGTTGCTAAATGTTCGTAATTTGCTTGTTTACGTGTTTGATCACCTCATATGCATATTTGGTAGGAATAGCAACATATGAGAGTCGAACTATTCTTAGACTATCTTTTAGCATCTCGTTTTGATATCATTATAAGAGATTGTGAGTTATCCATTTGATTGGATTTGGCAGTATTTATTTGTGTCTCGATTTATGTACTAGTGTATTCACTACTTTTATTAGAGAGATTTGGTCTAGGACCATTAGCATGCCATGATTGTTCGCTTAGAGATAGGGTTTGATTATTTGTCACAATCAAACTCCCGTTCGTCTCAACTTAGCATTCATTTATCATTCAATATTCTTCATGTTTGCATGCATTGTCCTTTGCTTCCCGATTGTGATCTTTGGGGTTGTTTAAGGTTATTATTAAGTGTTCTTCCTTTGTTTCATTTTTGTTTATTGTTTTAGTCTTTAATTGCTTCAATCTGATTATCCATCTATTTCTTTATTTCTTTGGCTATTTCGACACACTGTTTTTTCCTATCCATAGAACACTAGGGTCCCTGAGATTGACCTCGGGTCTCCCATTTCCATTTCACGGACGTGCGAGATTCGAGCGGTGAAAAATATCCTACCACTTAGTTCCTCTATCTCATTAAGTTGAAGAAGCCTCTTTTTCCCAGCCTTAGCAAGATCAAAGTTCAAGGCCCGATTGGCCCAATAAGCTCTATGCTCCAACTCCACCGAAAGACGACAAGATTTACCATAGACAAGTTGGTATGATGTAGCACCAATAGGTGTCTTGAAAGCGGCGCGGTAGGCCTAAAGAGCATAATCTAACTTCAATGCACTATCCTTCCTTGAAGTGTTCATTTTCTTTTCAAGAATCCAATTGAGTTTTCTATTGCTAACCTTCACTTGACCACTATATTGAGAGTGGTAAGGGGTAGCAATCTTATGGGTTACACCATACTTCTTCAATAAGCTCTTAATCACTAGGTAGCAAAAGTGAGAGCCACTATTACTGATCAAGGCTCTTGGAGTACCAAACTGCGAAAATATAATTTTCTTGGCATCCTCTTCACAACCTTTACATCATTAGTGATGGATGCAATAGCTGCAACCAACTTGCTCACATAGTCCACTATCACCAATATGTAATTGAAACCACATGAAGAAGGAAAAGGCCCCATGAAGTCAATACCCTAAACATCAAAAATCTCAACCTCAAGAATGCCATTTTGAGGCATCTCATTCCGTTGCGATATATTCCCGCTTCTTTGTCACATGCTCCTTTGCATCCTTGAATAAGCTAGGCCTCCAAAACCCATATTGCAACACTTTTGCAGCGGTTCTTGAAGTATTATGGTGACCATCAACTCTGGAGTTATGACAATGAGTGAGAATGTCTTCATCTTGTTCTTTAGACACATACCGCCTAATCAAGCCATCACCATATCTCTTGAAAAACGAAAGTTCCTCATAATAATAGAACTTGACATCATGGAGAAAACTCTTATTTTGCCTAGAATCCATCTCCTTAGGCACAATTCCACAAGCAAGGTAATTCGCATAATCAATGCACTAAGGCATGTCCTTCAAGGCCACTTTGGCTTCACTTGCCACCACTTGCATAAGTTTCTCACCCATAAAATCTTCATTAATAGGCACCCCATCATCATGCTTCCTCAAAGTTTCCTTATTAAGTCTTGACAAATAATCCGCTACAAGATTCTCACAACCCTTCTTGTCTCAGATTTCCCAATCAAAGTCTTGAAGCACCAACATCCACATCAACAACCAAGGCTTGCCTTCCTTATTGTTAAATAAATACTACAAGGCTGCATGATCACTATAAATAATGGCTTTTTGCCCAATCAATTAAGACCAGAATTTGTCAAAGGCATAAACAATACCCAACAACTCCTTCTCTGTGGTAGTGTAATTCACTTGAGAAATATCAAGAAACTTACTTACATAGTAGATAACATGAGGTCTCCCTTCAACTCTTTGCGCCAACACAACCCTAACAGCATGGTTGCTAGCACACACATGATTTCAAAAGATACTTCACAATCTGGTCGCCTCAATATTGGTCTTGAAATCAATGCCTTTTTGATCATATTGAAGGCCTCCGAGCATACTTCATCGAACACAAACTCCTTTTCTTTGGTCAAGAGATTGCACAATGGTTTAATAATCTTTGAAAAATCCTTGATGAATCTCCTATAAAAACCAGATGGCCAAGAAAACTTTTAACGTCTTTCACACAAGTGAGTGGTGGCAAGTTTTCAATAACATCAACCTTGGCCCAATCAACCTCAATGCCATTTCTTGAAACTTTATGCCCGAGCACAATGCCCTCTTGCATCATGAAATGGCACTTCTCCCAATTTAGCACCAATTCATGCTCTTTACACCTATTTAAAACTTTAGACAAACATGTTATACAATAATCATAAGTAGCACCATAAACACTAAAGTCATCCATAAATACTTCCACGTAATGATCAATCAAGCCACTAAAAATGCAAAACCTGCATCTTTAAAAAGTAGTGGGAGCATTGCATAGGCTAAAAGGCATTCTACGAAAGGCAAAGATACTATACAGACAAGTGAAAATGGTCTTGGCTTAGTCATCCAGATGTATAGGTACTTGGTAAAAACCACTAAAGCCGTCTAGGTAGCAAAAATAAGAGAATTTAACTAACCTTTCTAAAACTTGATCAATAAATAGCAAAGGGAAATAATCCTTTTTAATGGCTTTATTAAGCTTCCTATAATCAGTAGACATTCTTCATTTGGCGACCATCCTAGTAGGCACTAGGGCATTGGCCTCATTTTTCATAATTAAACCCTCTTTTTTAGGAACAACTTGCATTGGGCTAACCCAATCACTATCACTAACACAATAAATCACACCATTGTCAAGTAATTTGATCACTTCTTTTCTAACCACCTTCTTTAGAGTAGGATTCAAACGCATTTGAGGTTTAATGGAAGGCTTGCAATCCTCCTCTAAATGGATTCAGTGCATACACAACTTAGGGCTCAAGCCCTTCAAATCATGAACAAAATAGCCAAGTATGCCATCATGTTTAACAAGCACTTTTCTCAATGAATCAATCTTAGTAAGAGATAGAGAAGCATAATAAATAAAGGGCTTTGACTTACAAGCATCCAAATGGGCATACCTAAGGATGGAAGGCAACGGTTTGAACTCTAACTCAAGCTATTTCTCCCTAGTGGGTCATCATCCCTTCTTAAAGATTCATATCTTTGACTCCTATGCTTAGACAAGTAGGGTATAGCATTTAAATACTTCACACACTCAATCACATCATTAGCACAATCATTATCAACATAAGAATCATTAACATATTTCATATCATCAACAAGAGAGACATGTAAAGGATTAACCTTACCTAAGCAGCTTCCTAAGATAAAATGCACATAATGGTCCACAACAAAAAAATGTGTCTATCCTATTAATATTCTAAAAAAGGATAAAATATTTCATTACCTTATGGACATTAAATGAGATGGTCTCATGATCAACCTCAAGCGTGATCTTTCCTCGCTTCATGTTAATGATTGCTCCGGTGGCTGCCAAAAATGGTCTCCTAAATAGGAGAGGAATCTCCTTATCAACCTCCATGTCTACAACAACAAAGTCATCCGAAAACACAAATTTTCCCACTTGGGTTGGGACATCTTCCACCACACCCAAAGGGGAACTTAAGACTCTAATCCGCCATGGATAAAAAAATCCTTGTAGGCTTGAGCTTGCCTATGCCCGCTTCTTTAAAGATAGAATAAAGCATAAGGCTTACGCTAGCTCTAAGATCACAAAGGGCAAGCTCATTGATAGAACTCCCAATAGTGCAAGGGACCGTGAATGAACCTAGGTCTTTGCACTTTCGGGGCAATTTGCTCAAGAAAGATGTGGCTTCATGAACTAACGCCATCATACTTGGATCATTAGTCTTGTCTTTCTGAGACATCATGTCCTAAAGAAACTTACCCTATGAAGGCATATCACGAATGACATCAACAAAAGGCAAAGTAATTGTGATGTACTTAATGTAGGTAAGAAACTTGCCAAATTGTTTATCAAGTTTATTCCTAATCAACTTTTGAGGAAATGGAACAGTTGTGAGATTTACCTCGGAGTCATCTAGGCTAGATGCTCATGAGCCTTTGAATGCTTGCCTCCATTGCTTTGTATTGGTGTTGAGGTCTTGCCTTGATCCCCATTGGATTCTTCTACTTGCTTTCCCTTACTTTTCTCCTTGTCCACCACCTCCTTTGGTGCCTTTGGGAGTGGTATTTCAACTTTTTTCCCATTCATAAGAGAGATTGCATTACAATCCTCTCTCTTAGCATATTCTCCTTGACCGGGCAACTTTCTATAAGCCTTGGTGTTGGATGAAGAGGCTTGTTGAGCTATTTCATTCTCGAGGATCTTATTATGAGCTAGGAGTTTATCTAGCTTTCTTTCCATATTGGTCATCCTCTTATCATTGTTCCTATTGATTGCTAGTTGAGACTCCATGAATTGCTCAACTAGAAGCTCCATTTTGCTCTTTTGTAGAGGAAGAGGTGGCGGGGCTTGATATGCTTATTGTTAAGGTTGGTATTGTGCCCTTGGTTAAAAATTCAAGGATTATATGACCTTTCTTCTTGTTGTTGTGGGAGAGGGTTCAAGGCACTTGATTGATTCGACTTTGAGAAATCCAGATGGTTTTGATGTTCAGACGGCTTCTATTGATTATAGTTGCCTTGGTAGGGTCTTTGATTTGGATGCCCTTGAATGTAATTCACATCCTTATTTTAGCTAAGTGGACATTCTTCGAAATTATGAGGGCCTCCGCACATGTACAACTAATGGGTGCATTAGAAACCTAGTTAACTTTCTCAATTGCTTATTTCCTGAGTGCTTTTATTAATGCTTTTATTTATGTTCCAAGCATGTTGATTGTATTAAGTTCTATAATACCTCTACTTCTAGCAACATCCTTTGATGGTTCATCTCCAAAATAACTTTGAGAAGCTAACTCCTCAATCAATTCCAATGCTTCTTCCACAGTCATACTCATTCATTTACCACTTGCCCCGACATTAATGATATTTCTATCTTTATTCGATATGCCTCCATAGAAAGTTTGATAAAGTTGCATGTTATCCACATTGTGGTGGGGGCATTTGCTTTGCATGTCCTTAAACCTTTCCCATGAAGCATAGAGCAATTCCCCTTTATGTTGCTTGAAACTTGTGATAGCATTCCTCAACTTTGTTGTCTTGTGAGGAATCTTGCTTCAATTGATGCCATGTGTGGATCAAGTTTGGTAGGATACTCCCAAGCCAAGTTTGTGCATCATCTCGGAGTGAGAAAGGAAAAAGCCTCAATTTGATTCCATCTTCATTAGCCCTTACAGTACGAAACGTCCCACACACATTGTCGAAGTTGCCAAGGTGGGAATAAGGATTTTCACCCAACCTTCCATGGAATGTATTGTGTTGGACCATAGAAACCGTACTTGGCTTGATCTCAAAATCCTCATCTTTTATTTTTGGAACCACAATTGCTCCCATGTTGGCCCCAACCATGGGTATAGCATAATCTGCTAAAGTTCTCCTTTGAGGTGGCCTCGAATCCGCTATTCTTAGATCCTATTGAACCCTCTCTCATTGATTTTCTTATTGGTGAACTCGTTCTCTTTGTAACCTATGCAATCCACGTAAAGTTGTGTTAATATCGGGATTTAAATGAACTATGTTAGGATTGCTCTTAGTCTTTCGCATATAAGCTGAATATCAATAAAAAAAGCAAACCAAAAATAAAAAGAAAATGGAAAAGAAAGTGAATAAATGAAAACTATTAATACTATAAACAAACCACACATAAACCGCTAACTTGAAGCCTAATCTAGGTACTAAGACCAAGATCCCCGACACATAAACCGCTAACCGCTAACTTGTAGAAAAGTAACACGAGCCACTCGAACCTAGAAAGGTCTAAGCAACCCGAGATCGAACTTGGAGATCTTGGCGCAACTAAATAAAGCAAAAAAAACTAGAGATGATGAATGTAGCAATTGGATACGATTAAAAGTAAATGATTAAATGAAATGCAAAATGATCTCAAACAAACGATGACACAACCTAAATATCAATATTTCTAAGGCATGGATAATACACACAATGAACATGAGCAATAACAATCAATTGATGACTATAATTGATAAAACATAGTTGTTTGATGGTGGCGAATTAATCAAGTCCTATCTCTAGTTAAATGATCATGGCATCTCAATGGTTCTAATGCAAATCTCTTTGACAAGAGGAGTTCATACACCAACATATAATTATAAGTAAAAATCACAAAACTATAAACATTTCATGAATTAGAACGTAATATCTCATGGAACTAACATGTGAAGAACCTTTTGTGGTGGTTGTTGAATAGCTTCGCTCTCGCATCCACTTCTCAAACCCTAATACGCATATCATGCACAAAATTAAGAATACATGAATCCCAACAACTTGAATTTCACCAAAACAAAACATTCGATACATGTTAATAAACCCAATATTCATGTGGCATCACTTATACAAAAGGGGGTTTAGCCACTCATCACAACTAAAATCAACAATCTACAAACTATACTAACAAAGTTTATAAATAATAAATTAAAGAGGAAAAAAAAGAAACTAGTGTTGATTGTTGGTTGAAGAATGCTCCAAAGTCTCCCGGAAGTGCTCCTTAATCTCTCATAAAAGCTTGAAGAGCTCCTCCAAATCTCCACCAAAGCTTTGATGTTGAAGTGATTCTTGCCTTAAATGATGATACTAAGGTGTTTCAACCTTGAAGATTTGATGTTTTTGTCTCAAATGTTGAGAGCTTTTGTGTGTTATTTTGTTAGAGAGAGAGTAGCGTATGAATGGAGAGAATAGTATGTGTGTTAGGGCTTAGAAGAGTACCTTTCCTTGGCTAATTTTCAAAAGTGATGGACACGGTTTGAGTAATAGAAATGACATGGTTTGGCCATGAAGTCCAAACCGTGTCAATTAACTTATGAGACCGTGTCTTTTCTTTTTAATTCTTCATGTTTTCTTCTTCTTTTTTTTCACCAAATTAAGCCTTCTCTTAGCCAATCTTGAGCTAGTCCAAAGAGTAGACACGGTTTGAGTTGGGAATGACACCATTTGAATATGACATGAAATTGTGTCATCCTTTAACACCAAACCATGTCATTAATCTACCTCTCTATTGCTTTTGCTTATTGATTCCACACTTAACCTCCTTGCTCTTCAAGTATAAGTCCATTCCTTAGCGAATTTGAGCTCCATTAATCACCATTTACACCTAATGAACATCAAGAACATGTAATAAGTAATCTAACAAAAATGTATCATTCAAAACATGCTTATAAGGCATGGAAATGCCATAAAAATCAAGGAAGAATACATAGAAATTCATTAGAATAAGGGTAAAATGCATGAGAAAGTGCATGATCGAAATTGGTTATCAAGGTTCATATATTTAATGTTCGTTAAATTATCAATTAATTTTACAAACTTTAATGGCATGTATTTAAATCTACAGTAAATGTAAAATTAAATTATTTGTTACACTTTGTGAGGACTTCGATCGAAATTGGAAGCAGTTGAATGGACCACCACTAGAGATCTCAAATCTGATTATGAACATATCACCGCAAGAGATCTCAAATCTTGAAAGAAAATATAAAACAATTGAAAATTTATCAAAATTCATCAAAAACGATCGCCATCATCTTCTTATTTAAGATAAATTCTTCTAGACCCTTATTCATAATCAATAATAGGATAGAAGCAAAAAAAAACTTTGAAACGATTATAGTCATATTTATGAAGATAAAAAGACACATAAACATTAAAAAAAATCCTACAAAAGAGAGAGAAAACCCTACAAAAGATGGAGAAAGAAAACCGTACACTGGAGGGAG
>CANXYA012636609.1:0-13712 GCA_948193465.1 Acalypha hispida
CCCTTATAAAATACCCTAATTAACACTTTGCCTGCAGTATTTTGAGTAATTATGGTTTTATCCACTAAGTTTTTTCTATAACTAACTGTTTACCCCTTCGATCAACAATTCTGTTAACATCCGTTAGTGCATATAGAATTAATTACATTTTGCTCCATGTGTTTAACATTAATTAACTAACACCCCCTCTGTTAAGAAATTGTCAAATTTTTGTTAAAAATAACAAATTTTTTTTTATCTTTATAAAAATCAAAAAAATAAAAAGTCAACATTTACCAATTTTAATAAAAAAAATAAAATGACAAAAACATTTTTAAAAATCTTAAAAATCCTTCATCGATTTAAATTATTTAAAATTTTTATTATGATTTAATCAAATTATTTAAAATTTTTAACCTATATAAATTAAATTATTTTTATTTTATTGCAAATCAATTAAATGTTTTGGTAATTTTGTTAAATTTACGAATTTAATCGAATTGTTTTTTTTAATTATATTTTAATTGAATTGTTTATAATTTTTAAAATTTATTGATTAAATTGTTTTATAATTTTATTATGAATTAATTGAATATTATGAAATTTTTAAAATTCAACTTTTTATTATTTAAAATTATATATTAAGTCTTATAAAAAATATTTATTGAATATTTTTGTAATATTTTATGATATAATATTTATTTTAATTAAAAAAATTTAGTGCATTGTTTAAGTATATTTCTTGATGTCCATTTGAACATTTTAATTGAGGAAATGTTTTTAACGAGGTTTAGAATACTCCAGTGGTCTAATATCTATAAAAAAAATTTAAAATAAAAAAATTTTCTCCATTAAATTAAAAAAAATGACAAACATTATCCCAATTAAATTCAATTAAAAAGGCTATGATTTTTATAAAGATGAAATAATTTATTTTATTTTTTTAACAAAATTTTGTCAAAAATTTTTAATAGAGGGGTGTTAGTTAATTAATGTAAAACACAAGGGGCACAAAGTAATTAATTCTATATGCACTAACGGTTGTAACAAAATTACTAACGGAAGGGGTAAACAGTTAGTTATAGGGAAAATTTAGGGGGTACAACCTTAATTATTCAAAACACAGGGGGCAAAGTGTTAATTAGGGTATTTTACAGGAAAAAAATGTAATTACCCCGATTGACAATTGTGTTGGGTTTTATAAATTTTCTTTACTCGATCAGTTATGAGCATTTAAAAACTTAAATTAAAATTAGATTGTTCTTAAAAAAATAATGAATTTGAGCTTCCATTTCATTAATTATCTCTTCTAATGCTTCTCATTATGGGAAATAAGAGTTTAACCTTGAATATAACATTGTTGAGCCTCAACTTCAATTTGATCAAAGCTAGCTTAGGTTCTGGCAATACATCCTGGTATTTAGCATCTTGATTCTTGAATAACTACAAACAAGATGAAGGAAAAGAGCATTTAGGCCCTTTAATTTTTGAGCAAGGATTAAATAGGTTAATTTTCAACTTTATTATCAAATAGATCTCATATTTTAAACTTTATTAACTTTCTCATGTTTTTTCAATTTTTTCTCTTTTTTTAAAATTCCATTGTTTGATGTCTTATGATTTTTAAAATTTTTTTTGATATTTTTCAAATTTTAATAAAAGAATTTTTCCTTAAATTCCAATGTAGAAATTTTATTCTACATAATTAAATTATTTAAAATTTAATTATTCACATTTTTAAAATATTTTAATTGTATAAATATATAATTTTTAATATTTTTTTAGTTCACTTTATAATAACTTAAAATTAACTAAAATTTAGCACATATATTCTACAAAATAACAAATCTTAATTGAAATTAACTTGAAAATAACCTGTAATTATCATATTTTTATTTAAAATTGATGTTTAGTACTTTATATTTGATACAAGTTTTATATTCAATTTTATGTATGAAATATATAACTACAAGTTAGCTAAAAAATCACTTAAAATTAACTTTTTATTGCAAAAATATCATTGTTAATTTTAAGTTAATGTTAATTTTTTTAATTGTTTAGTACACAAAATTATAAATATAAAGCATAAAGGACTAAATCTGATAGCAAATAAGTTATTATGCCATGGGTGTATTCTGAATTCATTTTATGGTTAATAATTTCTTGCACATAAAGTGTTTGATTAAATGTTTGAACTAATATTAATCCAAAATTTAGAAAAGGCAACCTATAAAAAAATCATTAATCCAAAATTAACAAAAAGAAATTAATTATTATGAATGTCGAATTGTATTTTTTAAATGAACATTTTATTTTTGTTGTTTTAAAAGTTTTTTGTAATGAATATTCAAAGTTTTTTAGAACGATGTAATATCACAGTGAAAAAAATGAATAGTTTAGTCATTGAACATTCTGTAATGAATAGTTGAATGGATGGCTGAAAGATTTTTTTGAATGAACACATTCTATTGGCAATTTTATTCCAATATCCATCTAGGAGAATGATCAACCCTTCTATAATTTCACACTGTATGAAGAATATTGACATTTTTTCGTATGTTGGATTTTGATCTCCAATGGGTTTTTCCTTTTTTTTTTTATTTTAGTTAAGAAAATAATCACTAGAATTTAACTTAAAATTAAAGATAAATTAACTATTTTAGCAGTCAGGCGATCTGCCTCGCATTGCTTGCAGGCTGGCTCAAAGATACTATAATTGCAATATATTCTGATCTCTACCTAGGAAAATGAATAAACCTTAAATCATTTCATACTTTTATGAAGAATTTTTTTGTATGTTGTTTTTTTTTTTATCTTCAATGGCTTTTTTTTTTTATTTTAGTTTAGGAAATAATGACTAGAACTTAACTCAAAATTAACATCAAATTAACCACTTTGGCAGTCATGCGATCTGCCTCATAGTGTCTACGGGCTTATTTGGCAATCATGCAAGTTGGCTTGCTGTGGCTATGGGTTGCCTCGTTCAATCATGTGAACTGGCTCGAAATGCCCTGTGAACTTCTTCACCTGTCATGAGCCCTAATGCATCCAGTATTTCATACTGAAAATAACTTTAAACCAAAATTCTTATTACGTTAACAATCGAGGCTTCTCCTATTTAATATTAGAATTTTGTAAAAATCACTAAAATTAACTAAAAATTAACAAAATATATGTCATAAGTTAAATTAACATTAATTTATGTTTTTCCCTTTTTGCTTTTCATGTATTTCATCTCAACTCCATGATTTTTTTTCATGTTATCGACTATCTCTAGAGGCTGATAAACGATCTTAGAAGTCATGTATTTTATCTTAATATATTCGATAAGATTTAATGTTGCTTGTTTTTTAACTTATTCTAACGTATAAGCTACAATTATTCAAATTATTGAACCTAAAATTTGTGACAGTTTGTTAAGCAGGTAATAGTAAAATTAACTAAAAATTACCTAAATATTAATATTTTTTTAGCTATTTTAAAATGCACTTAGTTTATATCTTTAAATATCAGTTTTGCTATATAAGAATTAGTGATTGTAAATTAACTAGAAATAAACAAGAAGTTAATGATTAAATTTATTTAAGAGTCTTTAAGTTACTTGTGAATTGTAAACTGGTAGGTGTTTCCTACCGCTCGAATTTTGCACGTCCGTGGAATGGATATGGGAAACCCAAGGTCTATCTCAGGAACCGTAGCATTCTAGAGATATGAGAAAGTGAATAAATGAAAATAAGCCTTGAGCCTGGTCATGAGAACACTCACGAGTAGACTCACAAGCAAATCTGCCTTGAGCCTGCTCGTGAGTAAGACTGCTGGACAGGATTTTAAAGTAAAAAGAAGCCCATTTCTCACATAGACACCAACCATTCACCTACCTCTCTCTCTACCACACATCTCCTCTCATCTCTCTCTAACCCTAACCTCTCCTTCACTAAAAACACCTCAAATCTAACACTTGGAGATGGAATTCTCTTCTTCCAAGTAGAGGGTTTCATCCCCAAGGATCTATATTGGGAGCATAGGTTGGATTTGGAGTTTCAATGAAGCTTTCATGGAGATTGTTCTTGAAGTGTGGAGTTCAATTCTTTGGGCAATAATGTGTTGATCGATGATTTAGGCCACAAATTGGATGGGCTATTCATCACTTTTCATCAACCAATTTAGTTGTTTTCTTTCCTTTTATTTAGTTTAATTTTGAAGTTTTGAATATTATTAGTAGTTAATTTGTGTAGGGTTGATGTTAATGAATGATTATGCTATTCTATTTGGTGAACAATGTTATGTTATGAATTGAGTATTGTGATTTACTGAATGTGTTGATCGATGATTTGGGTTGATGTTTGGTTACGAAATGTTCCGAGAATTGCATGTTTACGTGATTAATCATCTCGTATACATGTTTGGTGAGAATAGTAACATACGAGAGATGAGCTATTCTTAGGCCATCATTTAGGTAACTCATTTTTGGCATTTTAGCAAGAAATTGCATTTTGCTCATTTGAATGGTTATGATGGATTGTATTTGCTTAATGGTGTGTATCGTTGTATGAACATTGGTGTTTCATGCATTAATATGATTCGAATGTCCATCTAGGAATATAGTTCATTTATCTAGTCACCATCAAACTCTCGTTCGTCTCAGCATTGCATTCGTTTATCGTTTGATATTCTTCATATTACGTGCATTGTCCTTTGGTTCCCGATTATGATCTTTGGGGTTGTTTAAGGTTGTTGTTGAGTGTTCTCCGCTTATTTTCTTTTTGTTTAATCATTTAGTTTTAATTATCCATCCAATTATTTATTTGTTTTCCCGTACTACTATTGAGCAATACTTTCACCTATCTTTAGAACTCTAGGGTCCCTAAGATCGACCTCAGGTTTCCCATATCCATATCATGGATATGAAAAATTTGAGTGATGGCAAACATACCATTAAAATTTTGGCGCCGTTGCCGAGGACCTTAGTATAATTCTAAGGATAGGTTATGGTAGTGTTTAATGGTAGTTGTAAATAGTTTATTTTCCGTAATTTGCTTATTTGTTTTCACTTTTATGTCTTTGCGTGAAATTTTTTTTTTATGTTAATCTGTGTTTGTGTCTTTTTCTGAAGGTCATAAGTTAATATGATTTTGTGCCATTCACCTCGTTTTTAACTTCTTTTCTTGAGTTTTTGCATAGGTACATTATTAGAGTCGATTATGGCTCTACGAGAAAGGAAAACTCTTGCATATTTTGAATCATATGCTAGTGGCAATAGTTTCATTGAAGAAGAGGCTATCAACAACCTTCAAGCTAAGCTTAATGCTCTTACGAAGGCCCTTAAGAGACCCTCTCTCAAGGAGGACAATTACGTGAACTTAGCTCCTACTGGTTGTGATTATCATGGAGGAAACCATAGCTACATGGAGTGTTCTTTCAATGCTAATGAGGGTGTGTACTCAATGCAAGGCTACCCCGACCACGGCTCCTACCACCAAAAGGATGCATACATTTCGGAATGGGAGCCACAACAACAATTTGGCCGCTAATTCTCTCAACCACCCACTACTATGACTCCACAAAAAGTAGTGGCCCAAGCTATCGACCTCCAAAAAGTTGTTCTTCAACAACTATCTCCCATGCAAGTACCCTACCAACCACCTCTACCACCTCCTACATTGGATCTTGAAGACCTCCTAAGACAATTCATGGATGATCAACGTGCAATCAGGCAAGCAAATGAATTGAAGTTTAGGGAGCTAGATGACAAGCTTGTCCAACTTATGGTGCATACTCGATCACTTGAGTCCTAAATTGCTCATTTGGTCGAGTTGAGCTCAAGGGAAAAAGGCAAACTACATTCTCAACCGGAACACCCCACCAAAGAATCATGCAATGCCATTTCTACTCAATGTGGCAAACGAATGGGGAATCCAGATTCATTGTCTTCGAGGGAGGCGGTTCACATGGAGGATGAAGAAATTCCAAAGGAGCATCCACCATCGGAAGTGATCAACAACGTTAAGGGTTAAGGATGTTTTTTCACCAACTCTCAGCATGCCTCCATCATTAAAGAAGATTGAGACACAAAGTGACGATAAGGGCAAGATTGAAGAACATGTTGCTACCCCAAGTGTGGGGGAAGCTATATCCAAAGGAGTTGAGAATGTACATATTATTCACCACCCTTCTTGAGCTTATGGAATAGTGGTAACAAGGTCGAGCTTAAGACCTAAAACAAGCATCCAATTTTGGCTTTTGGTGAATAATTTTGCATAGGTTAGGGTAGTTATAAATAATATGTTCATTTTTTGTGCTAACATCTTCTGTAGGTGAACCCATTTGGAGACGAAGACGTGCTTAGAATCGTGTTTCAAGCCCAAGTGTGGGGGAATCCTCACAAGAGGAGTATCTCTAAACCCAACTTTTTATTGCTTTCATTTGTGTGTGCCTTCCCGCATTAAGGACAATGCGTTGTTTTAAGTGTGGGGGGAGGAGTTGCATTTTGCAACTTTTTGGTTAATATGCAACGGTTTTGTTTGCTTGTTGTGAGTATTTTGGCACAAAAAATTTTCAAAATTCATTTCTGCTCATTTTTGTGAATTAGAGCTAGTGCAAAGGTTAGTTGTTGCAATTTTGTGTGTGGTGATTTCTTGAATAAGTGCTTATATGTTATGCTTGCTTGGTTCTTGGAGTAGGGGTTTTTTTCCTTTATGTGTTTTACGTAAAAATTTAGGATGCTTGAACTAGTGGGACCCTTGACAATTTGTAAAGTTTTGAGTTCGGGGTTTTTGAATCATAGTTAGTTAAGTATAAGGTGGTAGTTTATGCAACATCATGATAACTCTTGAAGTGAGACTCAAGTTGTGTATTGTGTTCACAAAAAGAGTAGAATCATGTTTTGATAAAAAAAAAAAAGAATATCTTTTGTGTGAATGAAAACCCTTAGGTGAACACAACAAGTCAATTCGCATTTGGAACCTCATGGCAAAGATGTAAACCAATTAGAAGTCATGTCTTATCTTAAGTAAGGGTCTAGCTAGTCGAAAGTGAGTGAGGAGTATTAGAGTTGGCTAGAAAATAAGTGGTGCATCAAGCCACATTAGATGCAAAAAGAAAATGAAAACCAAAAAAAAAAGAGATAACCTAGGCAATAAGTAGTAAATGCTACATTAGAAATCCCGAGAAAATCATAGAAAAAGAAAGAAAATTGGCCTAAGAAATAAGTAGCAAATGCTACATTAGAAAGTCGCAAGCTAAAAGCGTCCATAGGATGCTCCTCACGATCCTAGATTAGTTAGGCCCCCAAAATCATGAAAGTATGGCTTTGAAAATGAATACATCATTAATCTGAGGTTTTGTTTGCAAGGTGGCTCCCAGCGCAGACTTTACTTCTTGAGTTAGGTTATCGCTTAAGTTACCTTTCTATGATCTCTTGACCCCGACTCAAAGTCTAGCCATATTATAGGCTCACTCTGGTTTTTGCATACTAAGTAGTTACAAAATTCACCTTGTGGCTCTTCTTCTTGAACATCCCAAGTTTGCATATTGGCACTTGCACATTTAGCTTCCACATTAGCTTTGTTTGTTCACCTTGCTTGGGGACAAGCAAGGTCTAAGTGTGGGAGAATTTGATAACCACATTTTATCACATTCTTTTAAATGCATTTCGTCCCTAATTCGAACGTGTTTCTTATGTGTTTGTCTTGGAATTGTTGGCATTTTGATGCCTTATGAGCATGATTTTATTGTTGATACTATATTTTAGTGATTGCTTATTATGTGTTCTTAATATTTATTAGGTGAAATGTTGATGAAATAGAGCTTAAAAGACAAAGAAATGGAATTCTGGAGGTTCTCACGAGCATGAGTGCCCATGAGCAAAAAAGCAACCTCAAAATGGCTAAAGAAGAGCTGAAGTAAAAGTGGACAGAAAAACTCACGACCAAGCTCACAAGCAGATCTGGTCGTGAGTCTGGTCATAAGAACACTCATGAGTAGACTCACAAGCAGATCTACCCATGGGCCTGCTCGTGAGTAAGGCTGCTGGGCACGATTTTAAAGTAAAAAGAAGCCCATTTCTCATATAGACACCAACCATTCAGCTACCTCTCTCTCGACCACACATATCCTCTCATCTCTCTCTAAGCCTAACCTTTCCTACACTAAAAACACCTCAAATCTAATACTTGGGGATGGAATTCTCTTCTCCCAAGTAGAGGGTTTTATCCCCAAGGATCTATATCGGGAGCATAGGTCGGATTTGGAGTTTCAATGGAGCTTTCATGGAGAATGTTCTTGAAGTGTGGAGTTCGATTCTTTGGGAGAAAATGACACTTAAGTCATAAATTGGATGGGCTATTCATCACTTTTTATCAGCCATTTAGTTTGTTTTCTTTCCTTTTATTTAGTTTAATTTTGTAATTTTGAATATTGTTAGTAGTTAATTTGTGTAGGGTTGATGTTAATGAATGATTATGCTATTCTATTTGGTGAACAATGTTATATTATGAATTGAGTATTGTGATTTACTGGATGTGTTGATTGATGATTTAGGTTGATGTTTGGTTGCTAAATGTTTCGGGAATTGCGTGTTTATATGATTGATCACCTCGTATGCATGTTTGGTGGGAATAACAACATACGAGAGTTGAGCTATCCTTAGACCATCATTTAGGCAACTCGTTTTTGGTATTTTAGCAAGGAATTACATTTTTCTTATTCGAATGGTTATGACGAATTGTATGTGCTTAATTGTGTGTTCATTGTATAAACGTTGGTGTGTTATGCATTAACCCATCGATATGATTTGAATGTCCATTTAGGAATAAAGTTCATTTATCTAGTCACAATCAAACTCCCGTTCATCTCAACATTGCATTCATTTATCCTTTGATATTCTTCATATTACGTGCATTGTCCTTTGCTTCCCAATTGTGATTTTTGGGGTTGTTTAAGGTTAACAAATAAATAATTGGGTGTTCTCTGCTTGTTTTCTTTTTGTTTAATCATTTATTTTTTAACTATCCATCCAATTATTTATTTGTTTTCCCGTTCTACTATTGAGCAATACTTTCACCTATCTTTAGAATGCTAGGGTCCTTGAGATTGATCTCGGGTTTCCCATATCCCTATCATGTACAGAATTCGAGTGATGGTAAACATATCATCAATCACCATACCCAATCGAATGAATAATTCACAATCTTTTGTAATGTTATCAGAAACGAGTCGTCTAAATAATAGTCTAAGACTTGGTCCGATCTCTCTTTCCCTAATCCTACCAAACATGCATACGGGTTGATCAAATACGTAAACAACCAATTCTCGAGCATTTGACAACCAAACATCAACCAAATTCATCATTTAACACATTCAAACAATCTCAATACTCAATTCATAAACATGAAAGTATTCACCAAAGGATTAGCCAAATATCATAATCATCAACCTTACACAAATTACTACTAACTAACAATACCCGAAAATACAAAATTAAAGCTAAAATAAAAAGTAAAGAATTTACAAACAATGGTTGGTAATCACAATAAAATGCCTATTCCTTTATAGCTCAAGTCTCCTTTTTGCCCAAAGAATCGAAATTTACATTTGAAGAACAAACTCCATGAATGCTTGATTGAAGCTCCAAATCCGACCCTTGCTCCAAATTTTGATCCTTGGGGATAGAACCCTCTACTTTGGAGAAGAGAATTCCATCCTCAAGTATAAGATTTGAAGTGTTTTTTGGGTGTTGAAGAGGTTAGAAAATGGTGGAGATAGAGAGAGAAAAAGTAGAGAAGAATATGGGCGAATGGTGTATGAAATGGAATAGGATAGGGCTTAAAGTGTGTCTTCTTTTGTTTCTTCACGTGCCCCTTCAAACAAATAGATACGGTTTCAAGAACAAAATGAAACGGTTTCAAAAGCCACCAAACCGTGTCATTTTTCTTGTGCAAACTGTGTCATTACTTCTAGTTCTTTGCATCCTTTTGCTTGCTCAAAAATCTTGAAATTTTGAAGAGGAAATAAATGACACGGTTTGGGGTGAGAAATGACATGGTTTCAGAAATTGTGCATACGGTGTTATTTTTTTTCCAAACTGTGTCATTAATTTTGAGGCAAAGCGTGTCTTATTTTCTGCTTCCTTTTGATCCATTTGCCTTGCCAATGCTCCACAAGTCTCAATACTTAGCTAAGACTTTAGCTTCCTTGATGAAATGACACAGTTTGCTCACATAATAGACAGTTTGGTTGTGATGCCAAAAACGTGTCATTTTGTTTGGAAAAATCATGTCATTATCTTCTAGAGTCCTTCTTCTTATTTTCTTGAAGTTTTGATGAAGAAATAAATGACATGGTTTTATAAATAGTGCAAACTGTGTCATTTTTGTTTCCCAAACAATGTCATTCTTTCTTGGAGCTCCAAAGCTCCATTCTTCACTTACACACTTAGCCATTTCCATGCTCTACCATCATGGGTCCATGTCATAGCCAGAATGAGCTCCATTAGTCACCATTTCACTTGATGAACATTAAGAACAAGTGATGAGCAATTCTTAACATAATTAATAAAATCATGCTCATAAGGCAATTAAATGCCAACAATTCAAGGGCAAAACATACAGAAACACAATTGAATTAGGGATGAAATGCACAGAAAATTGTGTGACAAAATGTGGTTATCATAAACATGTATGTCTCTCCTCTTTTACCTGCTGACATTGTCCATTTACACAAATAAATGATTGTAAACTTAATTGAAAATTAAATAAAAATTAATGACAAAGTGTATTTAACATTCGTTGAGTCACTTCTGAATTATAAACATGTTTGTCCCCCTCTTTTACATTCTGACATTGTCCATTTACATGAATTAATGACTGTAAAATTATCTGAAAATTCACTTAAAATTAGCCTATATATTATCGTTCAATTTGTGAAAAAATTAAGATGTTCCTAATTTTTTTTATAGGTTACCTTTTTGTGGTTCACCCGAGTATTTACCGAGTATTTGATTCAGACTACATCCACAGCGAGAAAGAGGTTCCTAAATTAATAAAAAATTACACTTGAAATCAACTTTTTATATATTGATTAACTTGTATGTTATATATTAATTTATTGATTTTTTGTATAACTTCACTTGAATTGTTTGCATTGTTTATATTTTATTTTTCTGCTATAACCCTCTATGCATAAACATTAATTTCAAAATTAACTTTTTTTTTCTTTTTTTCTTTTTTCTTAGAAAAATTTCAAATTAACTTGAAACTAACTTTTAATTAACCATCTGTTTTATAAAACAACGTTTCACTATATTTATTCTAACTACAATATTCTAACTACAATAGTTCTTTGTTCACTAAACTTTTAAAATAATTTGTAATTAACCTTTTGTTTTCTTATTAATTTTTTATAATATTATTTATGTAATCAATCAATAATAAATTTTGCTTTAGAGTGTATGTAGTACTAACATATTTTATGACTAAATTGAAAATTGCAAATATTTTGTACTTTTTACGCTCATATTCTCTTAAATATTTTGCACTTTTAAATATTTGAATGCGTGTGCTAAGAAAATGCATATAAATTAACTTTAAAATAACTTGTAATTAACTTTTTTATTTTCTTATTATTTTTTATAATATTATTTGTGTAATCAACCCATAATCAATTGTGCTTAAGAGTTTATATAATACTAACATATTTTATGAAAATTTCAAATATTTTGTACTTTTTACACTCATATTCTCTTAAATATTTTGCACTTCTAAATATTTGAATGCGTGTGCTAAGAAAATGCATATATATTAACTTTAAAATAACTTGTAATTAATTTTTTATTTTCTTATTAATTTTTTATAAATATTATTTGTGTAATCAATCCATAATCCATTGTGCTTAAGATTGTATATATTACTAACATATTTTATACTTTTTACGCTCATATTCTCTTCAATATTTTGCCCTTCTAAATATTTGAATGCATGTGCTAAGAAAATACCTATAGATTAACTTTAAAATAACTTGTAATTTACTTTTTATTTTCTTGTTAGTTTTTTATTTTCATTATAGCATCAAAATATTGGATTCATCTATTAAGAAAGTTCAAAATGAACCTATTGATCATGGCACATAACTTAAAGGGCTGAATCAACCCTTTGTTATCTTCTTCTTCAAAATTAAACGTAACCTGCATATTTCATATTTCAAAAATTTTTTCCCTTTTGATCCTTTATTTTTTACACTCAGAGTCACTCCATAACTTCATTTTTCTTTGTCGCAGCATCATATCAAGGGAAAAATACCAGAAGTGATATTTTAAAAATTTACGAGTACACAACAAGTGCAGAGCTTTTTATTTTGGGCAATCATTTTTAGAATTTCCATCACAAATCTAAAGAAATCAACCATAAAAATAAAATTATGATAAATAAAATAGAGTATGAAAACATTAAAATTAAAATAAAACTCATTGGTTATTTACCTCAATTGGTTAGTGAAATCTAGATTTTATAGCAATTTATTTTAATTTGTAAAGAACAATGAAATTTCATCTTAGAGGGAAGAAAACGATTGTGAAAAGAAGGTTATGGTGGAATAAAAGTTTTCATATATAGAAAAGAAACTGTAGGAGAAAATATGTTTGTTTGACATTGAAAAGAAAGTACAAGATTCAGTATTTTTTTAAGTGGTAATCATATAAAATACCATTTTTTATAAAAAAATTATAAAAATATCGTTATATTTTTGTGATTTTCAAAATACCGGTTGACAGACGTGATATATAGTGAATTTCATGTTGATTTATGATTTCATGTTGACTTTTTTTGTTAAGTTTGATATAGTGATTTTTTATGTTAATTTTATGTTAATTTCATATTGATTTTATGTTAACTTAAAATTAATACCGGTATTTTTATAAATATTTTAGAAAGACGATATTTTTATAAATATTTTACTTAAAAACGGCATTTATGTGAAAAAACCCTTTTTTTTTAATAACTTTGAAAAACGAGATTTATATAAGTACTTTATTATAGCCAGTATTTACGTAAAAAGCCCTTTATTTTTAATATTTTAGGCCTTATTTTTTGATTTTATGGGTTTTTCTTTATTTTAGGCCCTATTTGGGTTTTAAGTAGGCTTTTTTTTTCGGATTTTATAGTTTTAGCTTTTAATACTTTTGACTTTTAGGTCAAAGGTCATGTGCAAGACACATGTTGTTTAACTAGGATTATTTTTTAGTGTTCAAACAACCATATGACAATTTGGAGAAATACACACATTATTTTTTTAAGGATTTGAAGAATATTAGGTAGTCAAGAGTTGTTCATATTATTTTCGGGATGGTTTTTGGACTTTAGTGAAAAAGTAATATGCTCGAAATGGGCTTCAAAAGTGTCGATTTGGACCATTTTCACACTAATTTCAACTTAAGTTGTATGAACCATCGAAATACGAATTAGATTTTCATCATTGGGTTTTCTCGATCTTGGTTATGTGCGGTGGGTGCAGATTTAAGTGTAAATAGTTTACCCCTCTAATTTGAGAAAATTTCTATAATGTGATTTGTAGAGAATTTTTTCGAATTAGCAACTGTTAATAGGCTTTAAAGGTAAGGTTTAAGGTAATACATGTACTTACCTTTGAAGATCGATGGTTTGTGGTGAATTTGGGTCTCCTACCCGAGGTTCGGTTGTATTTTATTAGGCTTTTACCCTGCTGCTTAGGATAAAAAAGAAGCT